>JAHTLZ010000252.1:8265529-8333031 GCA_023846285.1 Phrynocephalus versicolor | reverse complement strand
GCAGGGACAGAAGCATTATTAACATCATAATTTCACATAAAGTGTTTTTACTTAATCATTCATTACAGATCATGTGCTGTAAAAAGATTTGTCTCCTGTATATTTCTTTGGCTTCTTTAAAAGATAATTCTGACATGCTAGTGCTCTTTTTGTTGCCACTGGCAGCTAGATATTGAGACTAAAACCAATAAAGGTAGATTATAAACTGGGAATGACAATTTTGTGTTAATCTTGAACGAATTTTAATTAAAAGTTGCTACTTGATTACTTTTATTTCTACAACATGTACTACTGGGACTAATCCTACCTTATTTACTCTCCCCAATTCAAACGAGTGGTTTGACAAGAAAAATAGATCGGAAGCTCATTAACCTCTAAGTTGCAAAACTGACTCTTTTTTTTAATGGTATCTGCACATGGACAAGAGGAAGCTTCTGGAACATACAGGATACTAAAATGGGAGTTGTATTCCATGCTGGTTGTAAGAGAACTCTTGATTAATTTTTGTGGAAAAGGTAAACTTGGGTTTATTACAATGTAAAGCAGGCATGTCCAAACTTCAGCCCTCCAGATGTTTTGGACCACAACTCCCACAGTCCTTTGCCATTGGAAATACGGGCTTGGAATTCTGGGAGTTGTGGTCATGCCTGATGTAAAGCTATGTGAGAAAAGCAGTGGAATTTAAGAAGAGAGAACAGTCACTTTTCTGAAGGCAAAGGCCTCAATCGTAAGCAGCTTCTGGAAGCCAAGTAAACTATTCCAACCAAATCACGGACCTGCATTTAAATTTGGACAGCTAAATACTGACATGCTGAAGCACGTATCAAGATGGTGACTCATTCCTAAATATTTCTAGCAGAGGGTTGTGAACCAAGACAGGAGGGTCACCCTCAAATTTGTTAGTAGGATACATCCCCTACTCTGGTTATAAGGACTTAAATCTAGTCCAGCGTTCTGTATATGCAGAACAGTACCCTCAGGTTTGTGGTGCCTCTATGGGATGTTTCCAGGGTCAGCCCAAGATGTTCTGAAGTCCCTTTTATGGCTGTGTAGTTGAGGTCAGTTATTGTGTAGTTATTGTGATTGTGATTGTGATTTGTCTGTTGTTGTGGTGTTTTTTTTTAAACTGCTGGCACCAGTCTTTCTTGCCGGAGCTGACCTTTTTATATTGTATTTTTATATTGTGTTATATTTTTATATCATACTGTAATTTCATATTGATTATGTACTTTATATATTGGGGTTGTAGTTGGGCAGTTGCAGTTTGGTGACATGTTATACACCACCCAGCGTTCCCTCTGGGAAAATCGGGCAGTCAATAAGCTAAATAAATAAATAAATAAATAAATAAATAAATTCCTGTGAATTTTGGGGGGTGTCCTCATCCATTGACATATTAGGGATATTACACTTTGGAGACAACAGTGGCTTTTCCAAACATGTATCCCCTGGTAGATAGCGGCCCCCACCACCAAGTGGGACAAATGTTAAGAAACAGAAGAAGAGTAATCCCTGGTAGAATGTCACAGGTTCGCTCAGAATGCCAGTGCTGGGACAGGAGCTGGGGCGCATTGGCTTTTACGATAAAGATGCTGGTTGAATAATCGGACGGTGACATCACTTACAGCTTGGGGTTGTTCTCTTTTGGGATGGGAAGCCTTTGGTTTCCTTGGAATGGGTTGCACTTGGAAGCAGCTTAACCTGCAGTCCAGCGTCCCCTTGGTTGCATAAAGCAAGATCCGTGTCAATGCCAGATGATCACTATAGTGCAAATCCAGGTCTACTGCCCACACCTGAAAAATAAAATATTCATGGCAGCACTCAGGTAAAGGAAGAGGCATTTTCTGTCTGCCTTTTAACTATACGGCATAGTTTCTCCTCTAGACTGAGAAACAGTCATTAATGTCTTGAATGGAAAATGTGGTCCATTTGTATAAAAATGGCACAACTGTTTGTAAACTTGTCACAATTAGTATTTATGGTCTCAATCCCTAACCTATAAAGTTTGTTTCCTTAGTATGTTACTTATAAATGTAAGGATAATAGAGAAGATGACTCAAAAGGCATTTGCAAACAGGAGATATGGAATCTTCATAGTAAAAAAACCCAATTATGCATAAGATACACAGACATGTGTGTGTGAACAATTAACAGGTAATACCAACATGCATCTTAAGATACAATCTTAACATTGCCTGTCATCTAAAACAATGTTCCAGAATACAAGTGTGAACACTTGTTGGGGCAGTGTTCCAGAATCTAAGCAAATATAAGTTTGCTTCCCTCCCACTGGGATGTACCTTAAGTGACTTAAATAGCGCAAGTACCTGCAGAAGATAGAATCACTGCCAGTCAGACAGTGCATCTGTGCAAATCAAGTACAGTAAGATAGGCAGTGCCTACCCCAAAAGCATATAAATTATGGTTTTCAGTTCTGCATTGAAGAAATGCAGAAACTGTTCTGCATTGTTGAAAACGGTTCCTAATGGTCTACTCCCAAACTGTTCATAGTTGTTATTAACCAACAATGAAACCCTCAGTTCAATTGGTATACACAGGAAGTTCAAATCCGGCTCTAGTTGTAATTTTTATACAAGTCTGCTATAGAAGAGCTACTACACTTCACTCTAGCTTCCGATTCTGGCTGCAACTGAGCTAAAGAGTATGCAAGGCAACAATCCAGTCTTCTAATGACTTAGGAGAACCTGTGAACAATTTGCCAGTGTGCAGTATCAGGTGTAACTTGGAATACCAGCTAAAGATAGTAGAGGCACTCCTAGGATCTAAGGCCACCTAGGTTTCTTGTTTCTTTCTTTCTTCCTGTGTCAGAAGCACCACAGTACAATTAATGGATACACAGACTACATCAACATAGGGGTGAAGGTGTGGGTTCTTCTCTATCTGTTGCATGTCAACATAGATAAAGGAATAAAACAAGCCTTCTGGGGGGAATGAGCGCAGTCTGTTCCTGTGTGCCTGCTCAGCTGGCTGAAAAGGCACCTCTGTGTGTGTGTGTGTTTGTGTGTGTGTTCATCCTTTTCTCTGCAACCAAGGCCAGTTTGGCTTAAAACTTTTTCAGTGAATTCCCAACACCTCGCCAAGGCCAATTCAGTCCCCAAATTAGAACTGAACCAAAATCAGATAAAAAATTTTTCCCGCCAGAAGAGTCTGTGAATTGCAGCCATACTCCAGATCACCTGCTCATTCACAACTACTTGGTAGATATCTGAAAACCTCTGTATTCACAGTGGGCTTCTTCCTTTTTAAAAGATGTAGGAATCCTTGCCTTGCCACCTCGTCTGCGGGGCCAACTGCTGGAGGAGGCAGAGAAGGGAAGTCTGTGCTCCTGCTCGGACTGGAAGATCACACAACGAGGAAGGAACGATCAGCGCACACCAGCTTGTGAATAGGAGAGATGGCTGTGGTGGGTGGGAGAAGGGACTTCATGACACCTGGAGTGCCATACCAATCACTTAGGAAGAGCCAGCATGAAGTGATTCATGCCCATCTATAAACCCTCTCTAAATACTCTGTCCAGGAGAGCTGAAACTGATCACACAAATCATATCCATAAGGGTCTGACGCAACAGCAGCATTCCATCACGACAGAGAGGAACAGCATTATTTTGGCCTATCCTAATTTAGCATATTTGTCACAGCAGGCCTATGAATTTTCTTGCACTATAATCCCTGCCCCAACACACCATGGACCACTGGGCAATTACTGTATTTGGGACAGCTTTATAGGAATGTAAAACGATCTTTTCCCGCTGCCCATAGTTATAGTTACGCAATCCTAGCCGTGTTTGCAGCAAGCATTATTCCATATATGTTCTCGCCGTTGCCCAGTCTGTTTGATCGGCAAGTAGCTATATAAATTCTACAGTGCCAGAGATTGGCTGTGCCAATTACACAACATACCCCCCACAACACCACACTGAAACAAGGTAATCAGCACTGATTGGTGGTGTTCAGAATGACTCCAGGTGAGGTATGACCAAAGCAGAATAGAGTGGTACTGTGACTTCTCTTGATCTTGTCAACATATACTGTAGTCTCGAATCACATTGGCTGTCCCTATTCTGCGTCATGAGCTGCCTAGATGCCCTAAGCACATCCGATCTTGCTTGATTTCGGAAGCTAAGCAGGGTCGGCCCTGGTTAGTACTTGGATGGGCGACCACCAGGGAATACCAGGTGCTGTAGGCACCTGGAGTAGGAACTGGCAAGCCACTCCAGTACTCCTGCCAAGAAAACTCCATGGACATGGAGTCACGTAGAGTCGGTCACGACTGTAACGAACAACACACACACACACACACACACATTCTGCGTCATGCCGTTGACATATGTTTAGCTTGTAGTGGGCTCTTGACATCCTTGACACACACGCCACTGTCTAGGCAGGTGCCATTCATTCTATATTTGTTCATTTGATCTAGAATCCAGATAGTACTCTAGCCCCGCCAGTACAGGAAATTCACCTCCAAGCCTCTCTAGCAGACAGCATTCCGACCTCCAATAAAGAAGAGCTATCAGCTGTCAAAGACGATGATCAGACAGAGGGGATTCTGCAGCTGAGAGATTAGAAACCCACTAGTTCAGTGGTTCTCAACCTGTGGGTCCCCAGATATTCTTGGACTGCAACTCCCAGAAATCCCTTCCAGCACAGTGAGTGGTGGAGGCTTCTGGGAGTTGTAGTTCAGGAACATCTGGGGACCTACTGCACTAGTTCTTGAAGCAGACAAAAATAGTCTTCCAGACAATGTGTGTGTGGGGGGGTGAGTGGGGGGTGTTCCATACAAACCCAGAAACTGGAGGGAAAGAATGAAAGAGTGTTATTAACAAAAATACTGAAATCATCAGGAAGACTAATCCAGGTCTAATGCATATTTCTCTATTAGTTTTATGTATTCAGTGATTTCAGATTAGAAGAAATCCTTACAGAAATTATTTTTCCGACTTAGTCTTCAGTGGTCAAATGATGGGAAAATTTGAGGAAAGTGTGTGTGTGTGTGTGTGTTGAAAAAAATGTAATTTTGTACACCTGCCTTTTCTTAAGTCCTTTACTACTGAGGCTAAGAGAGTACTCTGCTTCTTCATGAAACATCCACACAACCAGTCTGATCTGTGAACATCAGTCTTTTAAAACAAATCTTGTGCAGGGTGACTTGAGTAAGACATTGAATAGCAAATGACATCATTATAAGGCTATTAAGAGGTCAGGCAGTCAGGGCCTCTTGCTAAACTGGAGCTAATTTCTGAATCATATTCACAAAATAATGCCCTTTTTACAACAGCAAATAAATCACATTGGTAATAGTTGTTAATAACAAACTGCCAAGTATCTGTTCTGCTGTTAAACATCCTATTTGTCAACTTAAATATTTCCCAGTGCGTGGAGGAAAATACAAATTGGATGGCTGCTGCTGGACAGCTTCCTTTGGTAAATTTAGAGGGGGGGGGAAGCACCCGTTTTATTTTCCAAGCCACTAGCAAATTTGCTATGGGAAGAGGTAAACCCCTTTCCCTGGCCCCAGCCTAGTGGACTGAAGATGTCTATACAAATCCTCCAAGTCTATTTATTCATTTGCTTGGAAACCTCCTTTCGGGTAAGCTTTAAGTCAGGGGTCCTCAAAGTTTTCAAACAGCAGGCCAGTCCACTCCCCCCCAAACACCACTGGGGGCTGGACCACAGTCCAAAAAAAACAAAAAGGCTGATATGGAAAAATGGGGGGAGGGAAGGGCAAGCGGATGGACCCCCCCCCCCATGGTCGGCCCATGATCAGTGCGTCTCTGGGGTCCCAGCAATGCTTCCTGCTCCAGATCGCCGCCCTGAGGTGCCACCGCTGGGATCCCTCTGCTGCGCCTCTCCCTCCTCCTCCTCCTCCTACAGTGGCAGCGGGAGCACCAGAATTTATTGGACTCAGTGACCCAATGGCAATCCCTTCCAGCCTTACATTTCTATGATTATGTGGCAAGAAGATGCTTTCTTTGCTTCATCAGGCCATGTTTTCTTGGGGGTCATCCAACGTCACTCTTCTGATTTAGGAAGAAAAATTATTTTTCAGTTCTTTTCCTTTATGTTAAAAAAATTAATCAAATGTTGAAAATACTTTCCCAACTTCTGTGCCCCTGCAATGGATTATGTAACATTTAAAATAAAATGTATTAGGTATTCACGAAGATCATAATAATGTGCCATCAAGGCGATTGCAACGTCTAGTGACTCCTACCAAGTTTCCAAGGCAGGAAGTGCTCAAAAGTGGCTTACCAGTCCCTTCCTCTGGGGTGCCCTGAGCCTATGAAGCCTGCTCAATGCTACATAGGATGACATCTCCCTTGGGATGTACAATGGGGAATCAAACATCTGGCTCCACAGGCAGCTATCCAACCCACTGAGCTATCCAGACAGTTACTTGCAAACATAGCTATAACATACTAGTATTACTAGTATTCATTGGAACAGTGATAAACTTGTGATGATCTAATCCATTTTTTTTTACATTTCAGAAGTCGTTTCCTATATATATATTTTTTATAAGGCAATGCAACAGCTAATAACCAAGAAAAGCAGACTGAAATAACCAAGTCTTCATTCTTCCTTACAAAAAGTTAAGTTCTTCCTTTGAATAGTTTTTAGATAATACATTTACTGTTGCTGATCTGAGAACCTGTTTTTCCCATAGCTGCACATGTGAACTGGAAGATTCTGTTTCACAGCAATGACAGTTATGGCAGCAACAGGAGAAGAATAAGTGAAATGAATTGAGCAGACATAGCATAGATAGCAATATAGATATACAGTATCTATATTTTGATTGCATGTTGTACCCAGCCCTGCCATTGCTGCTTTTAAAAAGATCACAAATAATACCAGTAGCATTTCAATGGTAATGTGAATAGAAGTCAAGAACACGGAGCTACAACCCAACCTTCTAACTGGGTTCCCCATTGCCACTGCACATAAGAACATAAGGAAAGCCCTGCTGGATCAGCCCAAAGGCCCATCTAGCCCAGCTTCCTGTATCTCACAGTGGCCCCGTCAAATGCCACTGGGAGCGCACAAGACTAGATATCTGTCTCCTGATACCACTCCCCTGCATCTGGCCCTTGAAGTACCCTGGTTTTAAGCCTGGAGGTTATACATCTCCATCATGGTTTTGTAACCTATGATGGATTTTCCTCCAGGAATCTGTCCAATCTCCTTTTGAAGGCATCCAGGCCAGATGCCATCACCACATCCTGTGGCAGGGAGTTCCACAGACTAACAACACCCTGGGTAAAGAAATATTTTCTTTGTCTGTTCTTACTCTCCCAACCCTCAGTTTGAGTGGATGTCCCCTAGCTGTGGTATTTTGTGAGAGGGGGAAGAGCATCCCTCTATCCACTTCACTCATGACCTTCATTATTTTATACGTCTCAATCAGGAGACAAGAGACATGTAAGAAAGATTTTCCCTGCTTGGTTATGCCTGTTTCAGCTCGAGCCTTCTAGAATAATCTTAGGCACCACAATGCAATGCAATCCAATTCCCAAGCGGTTCCCATTTGTTTGCCTACAGGTAGAACTCCGCCTAGGTTGAATGCTCAGGAAAGGTAAGCATTTTATTTTTAAAATAAAGGGACCAGAGAACAAATTTAAATTATATTCTTGGTTACTGGAGATACTTTCTTTGGGGAACGGGGACAGAAAGAAAATTGCAGAATTTTTAAAAGTTCCTGATAAAGACTGATTTCAAGAACATTTTTGTTACCATTTTTTGTCATTTCCCATTATGTAGCATTCTTTCCCAATCTCGCCCAGGCCTCTTGGCACTCTCATAGGCTTTGGGCTTCAGCAGATGACTAGCTGTCCTGAATTGCCAGATGGATGATTTGAGAAGTAACCTAGCAGGAGGCTCGTCCAGTTTGGCGCTCCCTGCCAGAAACCGAAACCTTTCTTTTGCAAGGCCCCAGGCCAATGGCTCTGGAAGCGGCCTTGCAACATATCACAGTGCTGCAAGTGAATAAAGTTCCAGTTATGAGATCATTCTTTAAAGCTGCCCTAACAGTGTTTCAGCTTTAAAAATACGGGAAGGAAAAGAAAGCATTGATTCTTAAACAGTTACTGAACTGCCACATTCTTTCCCTCAGTTTGTTTCTTCCTTCTTCCAATAGTTACTTTCTCTTTATTATACAGAGCAGACCTGCTTTTTCAGAAGAAGCATTTGAATGACACTACAAAAATGCCAGTGAGTAAAATATTAATACAAGCTGGTTCTCAGAAGAGAGAGTTATCTTTATTATGGTTAAAATCCACAATGGGGCTGAATATTTTAGCAGGCATTGAGAGGAGAGGACTTTTGTCTTATTCAGATGCCATCTAGTGGCAACTGGTAGAACACCTCAAACTTGCAAAATGGGTTCCTTCCAGCCAAAAACATACTGCACTGTTTTCTATGATAGTATACAGCTTTGCTTTGAAAACGCACACTTGAAGATAAAAGGATAAACTTGGCATCTTTTTTCCAGGTGGCAGTGCATGCACAAAACGGCACAGCAATATTGAGTCATTTCCTGGCTTTTTGAATCATGGGTGCAGAAGGACAATATTCTACATTCATGAAGAATTCAATGCCCGAATTCTCGAAAGGCCTCTGTCAACAGATTTCAGTTCCAGACCATCTTGTCTGGCTTTGTCACTTGAAGCGCCAGCTGCCAAGAAGTCCTCCAGTGCAAATGCTGCTCACCTGAATGGAAGAGCACACCCTGTCCAGGCTATTGGCACCGCTCCTGTTCACTGCCAAGGGGTTTGTACAAGAGAGATTCCTCCTGGATTCTGCCCACTGCCCTTAATTGCCTTTAAAACCTTGGAACACTTTATTCAGGGTATATTGGAAATTACAGAGGAAGCCCCAGAAAGATGGCTCACTGTTGCTAAGTCACGATGCGTACAGCTCTTTCTATCACATCTTCCTCAATTACATAGTTAAAGTCACCTATAATATTTTGAAGCATTACTTTGGCATAAGCTGCATCTCACTGGAGCAATGCACATAACAAAGTGTTACACAATGTTCTGTTTCCAACAATAACTTTCATGATATAATTATCTCCCAGGAGACCCAGCTTCTGCCTTTATAGTACTTGTGAAAAACAAAGTGCTTATAAAACCAAGGCTAGAGAATAGAGGCCTTGACAAGCAAGCAGAACCTGGATTTAGGGCCACTTACTTCCCTGACAATAAGGCTTCAGATCTTTTTCTCAGATTAATCTTCACTGCTTTCACTTAAGAACATAGAATTCCCTGTATTTTGCTGTAGTTGTGTGGACTTTGCTTGGTGCAACAACACTTCCAATGCCATGATACACAAAAAGTTTCATTTTTGCCACCTATGCTACTGTGAGTCAGTGGGTGAAAAGGACATGTTTGCTATACTTAAAAGGTATTCCATGGAATCATAGAATCATAGAGTTGGAAGAGACCTCAAGGGCCATCCAGTCCAACCCCTTGCTATGCAGGAACCCCCATCACAGTATTTCCAACAGGTGGCCACCCAGCTTCTGCTTAAAAACCTCCAAAGAAGGAGACTCCACCACCCTCCTTTGTGGCAGCATATTCCACTGCCGAACAGCTCTAACCATCATGAAAGTTCTTCCGAATGTTCAAATGGAATCTCTTTTCCTGTAGTTTGAAACCATTGACAATTCCTTGGGTTGTTTGTCTTTCATTTGCTGAAGAAACAAATTCAAGTAGGTTTCCACATGCTACCAAAGAAGCATTGCTGATAACTCTTTCCTTAACTAAATCATAGAATAATTGAGGTCAAAGAGACCTATAAGGCCACTGAGTTTAAGCTCCCATCCAATGCAGAAATCCAAATCAATGCAGACCTGACAGATGCTTATCTAATTTTCTCTTTAAAGCTTCCAGCACTGAAGCGCTCACCACCTCCTGAGGTAATGGGTCCCGTTGTCGTACTGCTCTAAGAGGTTTTCCTGATGTTTAGCCTAAATCTGGCTTCCTGAAGCTTGAACTCATTATTATCTATTGTCCTTCAAATGAAGGTACATTGCTGATTCTGGTCCTGACTGAGCTGTTGCCTCTCCTGCGCTGGGCCACCCTTTAGGATAAAGGACACTCATTCAAAGTCAAGGATGAACGTATTAGAGAAGATAGATGGTTCAAGATAGGAGTCAGGGAAATCATTCATATGTGTATAGAAAATCCCTCTCTCAACAGGGGTGGAGGACTCAGGCATACTCTGTATCTCATTTATCATGCTTCCTTTTCATCGATCCCCAGACAAATCTGAACCACTTGATACCTCCATCAGGAAGGCCACAGCTAATGACCCATACTTAATGGGTGTTGGGAAGGGTTGCCTAGGTGGGACTTTCACACACCCCAGGCCATTGTCCCTCTAACAAGCCTAATCATGCCACTGTCCTCCTAAGTAGCCTGTGCAGACCAACTTTTCTCAGACTGAGGAAGATACTTGGATGAGTAGTGAAACATTTTGATCTCACAAGAAGTCCAGATGTCAAGACATCGACTCAACTTCCAGATGATTGGGAACTTTGTTAAAGGCTTTCTTGTCAAGATATGTTACATCTACAGCATTCCAGCCATCGACCAGGGAGGTGACAGAATTAAACCATGAGATAAGATTAATTCAGCAGGATTCCTCCTCCTCTTTCCTAGCGTTTTTCCCGCAGGTGCAGACTCCACACTTCAGATCCTGAACAGTCACTTTGCCTGACAGATCGCATCATCAAGGTGCAGGCCAATGATCTGAATCTCCTTACAGTGTCCTGCCATTTGTGTTTTGTTCCACCCACAGCCACTGGCCATTGATTTTCAGGTGGTAAGCAGTTTTGGTAATGGTGGAAGGTGCTGCTCTGAGGACATGTCTATATCAATGAAGCTGGCTTTCTTTCATCTTCTCTATAACTGATAGTAGCATTTTTGACATGGTCAAGTAGGAAGATACCTAATATCCAATGGAACATACACATTTCCTTGGCACGGAGACATTCTCTATGCCCATTGTTGCTGCCCAGCATTCAGTGGTCATATAAGGAAACAGGGTGGACAATTGTTTTGTAAAACTTAGACAGTTACTTCATGTTGATTCTTGTCCCGGGAGGAAGTTTGTTGCATGTTGATGTCGGTCGCGGTCACGTGGTCATCTTCCAGTTCTGTCCCTGTTCCCATGTACGCACGGGCATGATGGATGATACCAGCCTGACTGTAACTGCACATCCTTGTACCGTGATAAGATGTGAAATTCCATGCCTTTGTTCTCCGTTTTTTTTCGGACTGACCTTCTGTTTTTCAATGTTTCGATTCTCCGAAGCCTTGCCTTCAATGCATTATGGAGCAAGTTTGAGGCACTTGTCTTTTAATCTCTCTGCACTGCATTGCTGACTCCATAGGGAATGTACTGGCGAATGGCACTTTGCACTCCTGCCACTAGATGGAGAATGGCATGTTGTGTGACGAGCCTTACCTCACGGGCACTCATCTCGGAACGAGAAGTGTGATGAGCAGATTCCCAAGGCCAGGGAGGGGAATCTCTCATCCCGCTTAAATCGCAGTTCAGGGGATGTGGTCAGGACAAACTCCCCTCATCCTGCAATGGATGTGTGATTAGATTACTTCGTACAGGTCCCCAGCAGGACCGCGAACAGTGATGAGATGGACGTGAAGTATCAGCCTTAGATGTGAAATGGATTGGCATTTGTTTGTTGCAAAGCAGACCAGGGAATTCTCGCCGATGCAACCAGGCAACCAACTGAGCACCAAACACTGAACACGGCTGCTAGTGTTCTTGCATAGCATATAGACCCAGTAGATAAGTGGTTCCAGAATGCTATGGTCACAGAGGGCACACCAGATCGATGTGTGTTATAGCTCAATAACTACTCAAGGTCTAGGAATACCATATACCGGTGGTGGCAAACCTTTGGCACTCCAGATGTTTTGGACCCCAACTCTCACAGTCTCTTGTCATTGGCAATCTAGGCTCAGATTTCTTGGAGTCCAAAAACATCTGCAGTACCGAAGGTTTGCCACCACTGCCATATGCAGTAGTTGAGCGCGGTGGCTCAGTGAACTAAGGCTCCGAAAACTATTGACTGCAAAGTCGGCAGCTCAGCGCTTCGAATCCCGGGTGTCACACAGCGGAGCGAGCTCCCGCCGATAACCCCAGCTCCTGCCAACCTAGCAGTTTGAAAGCATGTCAAGGCACAGAGATAAATAGGCACCGTGATAAAAAGCGGGAAAGTAAAACAGTGTTGAGTAGCTGAGCAACTATTTCTTTTCTCTGTCTTTTGCTATAGTGTTGTATTTGTATTGACAAATGCTTTTTTGTTCCTTTTATAGCATCTCTTAGTTTTAAGTATCTCAGTTCCTTCCTTGCAATTATTTGTTACTTGTCTCTACTCTTCCTTTGTAGCCTGGCCTTCCTTCCACTTTCTAGATGTGTCCTTTTTGTTTTTAGGTCCTCTCTCTCCCGGCCCGCATCTCTTCAGCATGAATGGGGAGATCATCAGCTGAGGAGGGGGGGACTTCTTCTCCAAATGTGCCCCATGTCTTTTGAGGAGGGGGAGGAGGAGGAGGAGGAGGAGGAGGAGGAAAGCAGTGCATGAGAGCTGCCTGACTCTTTAAGGCAGGTCCCTCCGGATTGTGGTGCACAGGAGAGTGAAGGAAGTGACAGGGAGATTGAATGAAAAAGCACAAAGAAAGAGGCTAAGGAAAGAGAAAAGAGAGCTGAAGGTGAGCCAGCCAGTGGCAGGGGTGGGGAGGGGGGTCAGTTGGAGCAGCTTGGAGGCAGGATCGGAGCCCAACTGCCCAGGAAGGACAATCCCCCTTGGCACTCTCTGGGAGGGACAAGGGGGTTGGGAGGACGGGCTCCAGAGCACCAGCCTGGGCCATGACTCCAGCAGCGCCAGGGGCGGACTTCAGTCAGAGCCGCCTGCACACAGCCCCTGCGGTGCGTGGAGTGAACGTGGAGCCTTGAACAAGCTGCTCGGGAGGCAAGAGCGGATCAGATAGGGCCCTCTGGCTTGGGAGGGCAAAGCCGTAGCCAGTGGAGGACTTGCCCGGCTCCGGCAAGGAAAGTTTTCAACTTGAGGGAAAAGTTTTGCCAGTGAAGAGGACAAGGGCGCGGAGGCACCAAGCATTCGGATCAGGCCCTCATTTCTTGGCTGATCCTCCTCTGGCACCTTCCCAGTAAGATTTGGGGCCAAGAATAGATTCAGAAGTTCCTTTTGGTAGATGGACTGCAACAGTGTCAACAGTAGTTAAATGTGCCATCCTCTAATTATCCAGTGGGATGAAACCGACCACAAAATAGTGGCTGGAATCCTCGTGCAGGTGGAAGGCAAAGAGTTCAACATTCACTTGTTTCTAGCCGGAGATTCATGAACAGATGCTGTGATTCTCAGGGCAGGGTGCCTGTGCCTTCTGGCTTGGCACACACAAGAATCGCAATGGGGACTAATTAATTGACAACTCGGAACAAGTGAAAGCAAAGCAACAGAATTTTAGCCAATGAGTAAACCAGACCAAATCTGTGGAAAAAAAGCTTACAGGAGGGTCTAAGTCAGCCACATTATAGCTGTGAGTGGAACTGCTGTCTTCACCTCTTGGGTGCATGTACCATTGTAACATATCTACATGCTTTTCATTAATCTCCATTCATGCTCACACTCAGTGCAGCCAGGCAGTTTGCAAGTCAAAGCTGAAGCAGTCAGTTTGCTAACACAAGCAGCAGCCTTGCACAGCTTGAGGTGCAGGCTACAGTTGCCTTTTAATTGAACAGAGGATGCTAGGGTACAGCTTCCAGGTCCCATATACTGTAACTGCTTCCTGGCCAGTGCCTATGGAGAGCCAAGTAGGGAAGCTGCTAGAGACCTCAACATGATGGTCCACCAGGAAGGTTTTAAAAATATATTTCTATGAGCACCACTGCCTTAGAGAATAATAAAGCAAATTTTACTCATTCCAGACAGACTGGAGAGGTATAAGTGAACAGAATTTACTATATGGCTTGGCTTGGTCTCCTTGCATGAATTACTTGGGCTCTGGGGTGTTTGTTTATTTATTTATTTTTATTTATTATTGAATTTATACCCCGCCCATCTTCCCAAGGGAACTCTGGGCGGCTTACAATAGGCTGAACCAATCAGCAAAGCACAATAGAACAACAAACAATTGACACAGTATTAAAGTAAAACAGTAGAAACAGTAAAAACAGTAGCACCCTTGGCATAAGACAGATGAGGCTCAACCAACGGAGTACCTCATTGTTCTCTTTGGTTTTGTACAGCAACCTGTACTGGATGGGATTAACCCCCTCACACACACACACACACATACACACAGCTGAAAAAAGAGGTGCGTAGCTTGGGGGTACTCCTAGATGCCCAGGTCACAGCGGTGGCCAGGAATGCATTTGCACAATTAAAACTAGTGTGCCAGCTACGCCCATTTCTTGAGAAACCTGCTCTGCCCACTGTGACAAATGACCTAGTGACATCCCAGCTGGACTACTGTAATGCGCTCTATGTGGGGCTAATGATGGAAAGACTCAGGAAACTTTAACGGGTCCAAAATGCAGCAGCCAGATAGCTGACTGGGGCGGGTTACAGAGATCACATTACACCTCTACTAAAGCAGCTCCACTGGCTGTCAATCAGCTATCAACCACAATTCAAGGTGCTGACCCTGGCCTACAAAGGACTATATGACCTGGGTCCTAGCTACCTCAAAGATCGAATCTCACAATATGAACCGGCTCGGGTGCTCAGGTCATCATGAGAGGCCTTTCTCTCCATCCCGCCACCTTCACAGGTGCATCTCAGAAGAACACATGAAAGGGTATTCTGTGTTGCTGCTCCCAGATTTTGCAACTCCCTCCCGCTGGAGGCCAGGACTGCCCCATTTCTGTTGTCTTTCCGGAAGCAGGGAAAGACCTTCCTGTTCACTCAAGCTTTCCCTGAATGAGGGACTATCTAATCCGTAACTTTTAGATGGATGCATGAACACCAATGTTTTCCATGTTAGTTTCCATCCCTCATAATGGATTTTTCTTTTCTTTTCATGTGCTCTATGTAACTTTAATGTTACCTTAGAATATTGTAAGATGCCTCCTTTAATTCCCTGTTCCTAACTTGAGTATGTCTTAAATGTTCTGGGCTGTACATTGCTCCTTATTATTGTAAGCCACCTTGGGTCCTTTTCCAAGGACAAAGGCGGGGTAAAATATTCATAATAAATAAATAGATAGATAAACTATCTGCCACACACCTTTCTCCCATTTCTGGTTATGACTGATAGCTCCTTAGTGGAGAAGCAGCCATCAGCTACTTTACTCTCATGCTATCAACATCCAAATCAAAAGCTTGATGCAAAGCCCACTACAGCTGTCTGATTTTCTTCACTTACACCAAAATTGAAGGGGCATAGCAAAAGGTTGTGATCATCCCCTCTAAGATCTGACCATTTTATGTTACTTAAACACCTGTGTTTATGCAAAAGATTCATATCTCTAGACAGTTTCTCGGTATTTAAGATATTTAACTACTGTTTGACTGTACTGGTAACAGATGTTTAATTATATATTTAATTTTTAGGTTTGGCAAAGCAAGCATAGATCATTGGTTGTTTTCTGTAAAGTATAACTCTGGAAGGACGCCTCAGCATACAGTGGTAGTTCTGGAGAATTTATTTGAGCCTCTGAGCTACTGATCTAAAATGGGAACGGGGAAATTAGTGTGAGAGTGTACGAACAAGTCTAATAGGATTTCTAGTTTGCCAAAAAAAATGCTTTCAGAAGCACAATCTTTGGTGTAATCTCTCTCTCACACAACAAGACAGATGGCATCATTAATTGCCTCTATATCTAATTAAGTTGGGGGGAAATTCAGCTTAAGTAATGCTAAAGTTGTGGCACAAGCTGAGAAACGTAGGAAATTACAAGGTAGAACAACTGTGTGAAAAGAGAATGGAAAAAGGAGCTGATGTGAATAATAAGAACTGAAAAAGATTTCTTTGGTAATGGCAAAGGAATGGAATCTCCGCTGTAGAACTGTCAGTATCACTGAGAGAGAAAAATACATGGGAGACTAAATGGCCCTTTTGGAACAGTCAATGCCAACAGAAAGCAATAAATCTACCTTCTCGATAAAATGTGGTACAATAACCTACAATATATGTGAAACAATTTCCAGATTAACAGAAGCATCATGAGCCAAAGCTAGTTATCATCCAAGGCTATCCCTTCCAAATTCAACCGCCTCAATAAATTTTAGCTCCCCGAAATGCTTAATTTTCCAGGAATTTTGTTCCCTTTGGCTAAGTTTGCAAAGAAGGAACTGCACCGACAACCGAAATCAGGCATGTCCAGACTTCGGCCCTCCAGATGTTTTGAACCACAACTCCCCCAATCCTTTGTCATTGGCAATCTAAGTTGAATAAATAAATAAATAAATAAATAATCTAAGCTTAGAATTCTGGGAGTTGTGGTCCAAAACATCAGGAGGGGCAAAGTTTGGACATGCCTGACCTAAATGTACCCAATTCATTTTGGGCCTTTTCACACGACCCCTAAACTCCGCGCCAAATGGCTCCCAGCTCCGGAGCTTAAAATTGTTTCCCCACCAGCTCCGGAGTTTACAGAAAATTAAGTGCGACCACGCCCACCTAAGCGTGTCCCAGCGCACTTTTCAAGTACCTGCTCTCCAGGGCTGAAGAATTCCTGATGCGGATGTAACTTAAGAGTGCCGGGCTCTCCTCCCTTCTGTTTATTGTTTTTTGGGCCCCCGCCCCTTTAAGAGCTACTTAAGAGAATGGAATGCTGCCGGGGCAAGAGCAAGACGGCAGAACGGAGGTGAGCCATGTTCTTTTCTTCCTTTTTTTTCTCCCTCCCCTCATGCAGCCAGCAGCCAGGAGTGCGGAAGGAGTGGGAACACAGGAAGAGTGACAAGCCCCCAAGATCTCTGGTCCGAATTTAAGTGGCCAGCGGATCTTAGGGGTCGTGTGAAAAGGCTCTTAGTTTTCAAATCATTATTTCTCCAGTATTTATCTATAGAATTAAAAACACCTCCTCTCTCAAATTGTAATTACCAAGTAACTGATATTTAAACAACCATTATTATTCAAAGCAAAATTTTAAAAAAGATATCCCTAGAGAAAGAGACTGTGTACATAGTGTAACATAGTCACTCCCACCAAGAATTCTTATGCCAACATTTTTCTGTCTGGTCTTCCCTTCTTGTGTTCTAATAGAATTACAGTACTGGAGAATCTCCACTTTGTCAAACCAACCCCAAGCAGATAACATCCATTCTTTGCGCTCAAAACAGCATACTTTCTTGGATCCCGATTAATTAACATGCTTATTTAGATTGTCAGAGTAGGAGACAGACAAGAAATTCCTTCACTTCCTTCAAACCATAGTAGCTTTGTATATAAGATGCATAACTGTCAGAAAATTAAGATTTTGCTTCCTGGGCTCACCTGCTGCTGCATTGTATGGGGGTGGATAAATGTCACAAAGTCAATAGAAAAATATCCAACCACTCCCCTTGATTTGCAGGCCTCTCCAATCTTCACGCACAACAAGTGAAGGACCTGCGGCTCAACAGAAGATTGAGGCAGAGTGGTTCCTGAAGACCTCAAGGGACTGTCGGCATGGAACTGATCCCCACAGGAGACCATTGTGATCTCTCCTGTTGGCTCTATGAGCATATCCACAGTGAGATTCGTGATGCTATCTGATGGGGGGAAAGCTTCTATGACTCCACCTGTCAGAGAGAAAATGTCACTGGCAAACCAAGATATTTGCATACCACTTGCTGCGCTGGTCAATGCAGTGATTGTGCAACTGCTTTAAAAGCACACACCTATTATTTGGGTTAATTGAGCCCCGTGGCGCAGTGGTTAAATGCCTGTACTGCAGGTAAAACTGTGCTCACGACCTGGGTTCAATCCCTGGTAGCAGGCTCAAGGTTCACTCAGCCTTCCATCCTTCCGAGGTTGGTAAAATGAGTACCCAGCTTGCTGGGGGGGGGCAATGTGTAGCCTGCACACTGTAATTAAAAATTGTAAACTGCCCAGAGACCACTTGTACTGTAGTGGTATGGGGCGGTATATAAGCAGAACACTTTTGCTTTGCTTAATTTCTATTTTAGAGCAACCCACTCCCCCCAAATGAAACTGGCTTTCCCAAAGAAATAAGGTTAAGCCCCACAGTATCTAATTTAAAAAAGGCATGTTGACTTTGATTTCTACTAGTTGCTATAGCTTTGTTCGTTTTATTTCATCTTCTTCAGTTCACTTTTGTTACAAGGAAAACCATTTGCTAGATGAAAACTGGAGAAGGCTTGTGGTTCTAAGTTTCATTACTTGGAGAGTTAGAATAATTTACAGGCAGATTTCTTGTTAGATCAAGATAAACCAGAAGGTATGTTGGGATGAGTCAGTTTCTTACAGAAAGGGTGGTGCATGTGCACACAGGCACGCACATACACACACGTACACACACACACACACACACACACACAGTAAGCAAGGATGAAACTTGATTCCCTAACAAACTGGGTTCAGAACGTCACTGGAAAGGGCTGAGCAGAATTTCCAGCTGCCATGAAAATATTATTTATTGATTGATTTACCACAGCATCTAGTGGCATTGCCATTGCTCTGTACAGCTTTTTGTTTCTGTCCATGTGAACTGCTGATCCAAGACGAAAAAATGAAAAAGGAGAATATATTTCAGAGTTACGTGATATGCTCTCTAGGTTTCAGAAGGTCATTCTTTTTTTGTAGCAAGCACCTCAATTTCTTTAGAGGAAAGTCACTGGAAAACATTAGTATCAGAGCAGATACCACTGACCTTAGCCACAAATTGTTATGACAAGTCCCAAATGAGCCTCTTTTTTTCAAAGTTTATTTTCAAATACAGTAGGACCCTGGTATCTGCTGGGGATTGGTTCCAGGCCTTCCCGTTGATAACAAAAACCATGGATAAGAGAGAATGCCACCCCCCCCCAAAAAAATCTGCTGTTTTGTGTCAGTAGCTTGCTTTACGGCTACTGTTTATGACAGTAGCTTGCTTTGCGGCTGCTGAATTGTTTATTTAATTTTTTCCATCTGCCAACCGTGGATAACTGAATCAGTGGTTAATGAATCAGTGGATATGGGGGTCCTACTGTATCTTTTGTATCCACAGTAAGCCTTAGTCACAGGTTCATACTATGTTTTTAGATGGTGCAGTGGGCGATTTAATGGCTTTTATATTTTAGACAGAGAGCATTCAAATTCTTTTTTAAAAAATGTGTGGAAGCACCCACACTTTCAAGCAAGGGATAAAAGTCGGCCAAAACCTGGCAAAGGTCCAAAATGGCTGCCTGGGTTTCATTCGTAAACAGTTCCAAACTGTAACGGTGCCGTGAAAAGGGGGCGGAGAGATATGCCAATGAACGAGAACAAAGTGCTGTGGATATAATTATCCCTTATAGCACTTAGCAGGAACTTAGCAGTCTTATTTACCTTGACTCACAAAGGTTTGGAGGAATTTCCCCCATGTAGGAAATCGTTTCTCATTGACAGCCTGAGCGTGCTGTGCTAAAAGGCCCGGCAGCTCCTGGGAGATCTTCGCCAAAGCTGGTTCCTGCAGAAACAAATTAAATAGAACCACAAGCAATTTTACTGCAGAAATGAAAACTGCTTGTGGGGTGATTAAAAACCAGGCCTCCAACAGGCAGTGTGGTTACTGTTTAACCACAGCCAAAAGTCTTTTTTTAAATGTTCCCTTTATCTTTTTTTTTAAAATGTATCGAATAAGGGTTCTCGCTGAAATGCATTTATTCTAGCCATTCTTTCTATTATTCATTTCTTTCTAGCAGAAAGCCCAACGACAACGTCAACAAGAAAGAAACAAAAAGGTGACAGATTAGAACTATTCGTCTGCAATGGCTTATAGTACCTTTTGTCATATCTCTTAATAAAAACATTAATCTGTTCTCTCAGCCACCTCAGGCATCCTCTCATTCTGTTTTAGGGATTCAGGCCAGCAGCAGTGACAGCACCATTTAATGACCCAGCTTTCCCAACCTACTATAAAGTGGTACCTTGTACAAAGGAATTACAATGATGCCTCAATTTACGAATTTAATCAGTTCCAAATGCATACTCTTAATTCGAACTACTCTTAAATTGGGGTACCTATCTAAAAAATTGAAAAAATAAGTAAAATAATAAAAAAATCAAAATAAATATTTGTAAGTTGAGCAGGCCATATCTAAAATTTGTAAGGCTGCAGTTAAAACGCCAATAGTTTTCTATTCTTAAGTCGAATTGCTCTTAAGTCGGGGCACCACTGCAATTTGTTCCAAATGAAATTCTTTGTACAAATTTCCCATAGGAATGCATTGAAAACGGATTAATCCCTAATTGCAACGGATTTTCTGTTGTACGGATTTGCCCCCTAGACAATTCTGTTAAGCGATTTCCCCCTATCTCTGGATTTTTTTTTCCTTTAAGCAGATTTTCTGTTAAACAAACCGCTTGTTATACGAGGGCCCACTGTAGCTGCCAGAGTCAATGGAGTACAATTGTGTTGTGCCCACCAGCTTGGCAAATGATTTGGTAGGATGGTGGGAATATCAAACAAAGAAAGGCTCATTTCAATTTACGTCCCTGTATTCTTTTAAGAACAAATTTAAAATGCAGCCTTTTTGGCTGTGATCTTGCGCAGATCATTGTTGCCTTAGTCGAATGGTGGTGAACCTTTGGCACTCCAGATGTTTTGGACCACAACTCCCAGAATTCCAAGCCTGCATTGCCAATGGCAAAGGACTGTGGGAGTTGTGGTCCAAAACATCTGGAGTGCCAAAGGTTCACCACTACGGCCCTAGAGAATGTTCACCCTGGGGTCAGATAACAGAACAGTTGCATTAGATCAGCAAGTATGAAAAAGATCCAAGCGACACATAGCATTTTGCATGTTAGTGGTTCTTGGTCGTCTGTCATGCTCATTGTCCTAATATAATAGTTAAGCTATCTAATAAAAACACAGAAATAAAGGAAATCCAAAGCTGGCAGTTGTGTTAGTCTTGCAGCAAGAACAATGAAAAATCTTGGAATTTCTTGAAAATGAAGTTTTATTTGGGATGAGCCTTTTGTGTACTTATTTATTTATTTTGAATATTTTACCTCGTCTTTCTCCTTGGAAAAGGACCCAAGGCAGCTTACAATAATAATTGTGGGCCATTTCTTCGGGAGGGGGGGGAAGCACTGGTCTACGATCCACAAAAGCTTATGCAAAATAAAGCTTCTTAGTCTTTCAGATGTCGTGAGACTTTTCACAGTTTGATAACAAAATGGAGCTGCCCTCCATGATGCACCCTGGCTATGTTAGATAATCCCACAAGAGTCTAGAATCAAAAACATAGCCTGGCATGAAAATGTGATAATAACCAGTCTTAACCACATAGCCTCTACTAGGTGAACGTCTACAGCTGAGCAAGCACATCAACCAGAGGGACTCTCTGTCAAACTCTAAGTTACTCTTCTCTTGTACTTTGTGAGCAATTCCTTGCTCCCGAGGGCCTCTTTCCTTCTGCTACATGACCTCTTGAAATTAGAAACGTCCCATGCTTCAAAAGAGGACCAATTGCCCTCTTCACGAATCAGTCCCAGAACTCTATTCTTGCTTCTCTTGACTGGAAATAGACTGGCAAAGCATCACACTGACTTGTTCCTTGGTGCCTTTAAAAAAATACTGGTTGTTTTTATAAGCCCTGCATAAGAAAGCAACATTTTGTCTAAAATTGCCCTGTTTTGTGTGGCAAATATGAATTTCTGAATTTTGAACACAAGTGAACATCTTGGTCTTCCATCTGGGAACAAATTACCTTTCCATGTAACTAATGTATGGAACATGTCTTCAGAGTAGCACATTCCAGCAGGGCAGTATCCTGTTTAATACTTCCATACGTGCAAACTTCCAACTGTAGAGGCAAATGTCACTATCTGATGAATTGTTGGTTGAGCGTCACTTGACCGCAGTGACTGTGGTTATTTATTTATTTATTCATTCATTCATTCATTTTTATACCGCCCATCTTCCTGAAGGAACTCTGGGTGGTTAAAAACAGAGAGGGCAAAACAGACTCAAAGGCAACAATACAACAATTGAAGAAAAAAATAGAAAACAAAATAAGGAATAAAATATGGAAAAAATAAAACAACTCAACAAAGGAGTCGAAAAACAGTGGCACGACAGCACAAAAAGGGAAAAAAACAACCTAAACCAGGTCGCCAAATGCCTCCCTAAAAAGCAAGGTTTTTAACGCTTTTTTGAAGGCGGGCAAGGACTGTGCAAGGTGCAACTCACTCGGGAGATAGTTCCAAAGTGAGGGGCCAGCCACCAAGAAGGCGCGGTTACGGGTGACAGATTTCCGCGCCTCCCTGGGCGTGGCCACTTGGTTGAAATTCTGCATACTATATTCAATAGTGGCCATTTTTAAAAAAAGTGCCTAGGGTGATGATATTGGATGTACAACCTGATTTGCCCATTGCGGATTAAGTTGCAAGGCCACCCTTCCAGATACCTAGTACTGTACAATACTGCCTATTACACCAGATCTCATACATCACAGCAGAGGTAGAAAAGTTCTTTCTTTGGCCTTGCGCAAGAGGAAAGAGGTTGTATCAACTGCCCATTCTTTTAATACATCAAAATTTGTAGTCCCTCATTGTTTTTAGGGTACAGTGGTTCCCCACCCTTTCACGGTTCATATACTGCGGTCCCGCTATATAAGGGGGGGGGAGTCCCTCGAAGGCCTCAGAAATGATTTTTGGTGATCCAGAAGTCACTTCCAGTTTTCCGGAAGTCACTTCCAGTTTGCAGGGAGGCTGTTTTGGGGCCTCCAGATGGCCCAGAAAGGCCCTCGCAGGTCCATTCAGGGCAGCACCAGGCTGGGGGTAAGTACAAGAGCCCCCAGCATGACCCGACCTGCACCCGCATATTGCAGATTTTCAATTATCGCGGGTTGGCTCGAGTCCCTAACCCCAGTGATAGGTGGGGGGTCACTGTATAGTCTTATATATAGGTCATATGGCCACAATACAATTTCTGAAATTTCTGATATTGGAAGTACATCAGAAAACAGTACATTATCCCAGGCAACCTGACAGAAGACATGAGTTAGACATACAAGAAGACAACCCTTAATGATGACAAATCAGCACCACTTCTGAAGGAAGTCGTCTTGCCTCTTCTCCCATAATTCTAAAAATTCTGAAATTCAGCTGGTCCGTTGAATTCTAGATCTCACATTATGTTCTTGAGGAGGGATCATAGGCATTGGAAGCTTGGTTCTGCCTGTGAGGGCAATTGTTTTGAAACGTCATCAACAGCAGCCGTGAGCAAAAGCTCTCATACTGGCCTTGCTCCACGTGTTTGCAAAGAGACTGGAGTATGTACATAGCAGCGAGTGGATATACATATATTCTAATGGCACTGTTGTAGCTTTGCACTTGGTTGAAAAATATCACGTAGAAAAGAAAAAGAAGAACAAATGGCTTGTCCTTTTCTTTCATGAATAACTGATTTGAAAACAAGAGAGAACTAATGATTTCCCATATGGGCAGAGGGGAGGATTGCTTGGTCTACAGAAATATTCTGTCCATTGATTAATTCTGGGGAGATGCTCTGTCTAGAAATCAATATGCCTCATTAAGTTGATTTGGTTTCATTTTCACTGAACTAGATAAAGCCATTCCATCCAGTTACTCTAGGCTGGATCCCAATGAATACAATTATTTATAACCATAGGAGAAGGACAGATCCTTGCAATATTGGCTTTAGTACTGCACACTGGTTACACAATTTGCTTTTGCTTCACAGTAGGTTGGAGTTCCAAGAACCTATCTGGAGTTTCTTCCTAAAAAGGACAAAATTGTTGATTGAAGACAGTGTAGTGAAACATAGTGGACTTGGACAAAGAGATCTGTGTTAAAAGCCCTTTGTAGCCACAATAGTCTTGACCAGGTCATACAGGAAAAGAAATTCTATTTGAACATTATGAAGAACTTCATGACGGTTAGAGCTGTTCGGCAATGGAATATGCTGCCACGGAGGGTGGTGCCGTCTCCTTCTTTGGAGGTTTTTAAGCAGAGGCTGGGGGCGTTTATACACGACCCCTAAGCTCCACTGCAAATCGCTCCCAGCTCCGGAGCTTAAAAAAGTTTCCCCACCAGCTCCGGAGCTAACAAAAAATTAAGTGCGACCCCGCCCACCTAAGCGCGACCCAGAGCACCTTTCAAGTACCTTCTCTTTGATGGTGAAAAATTTTGATGCGGAGAGTGCCGGGCTCTCCTCGCTTCTTTTTGTTGTTGTTTTTTTGCCTCCCGCCCCTTAAGAGAAGGAATCAGGAAGCGACGGGGCTCGGAGCAACCGGGAGGTAAGCCTTTATTTTTTTTGTCCCTTTCTTTCTCCCTCCCCTCACACAGACAGGAACAAGGAAGTGGGGAGGCAGGAAGAGCAACAAACCCCCAAGATCTCTGGTCCGAATTTAAAGGGCCAGAGGATCTTAGGGGTCGTGTGAAAAGGCTCTGGGTGACCATCTGTCGGAAATGCTGTGATGGAGGTTTCTGCATGGCAGGGGGTTGGACTGGATGGCCCTTGAGGTCTCTTTCAACTCTATGATTCTATGATTCCATGTGGCCATCAACTTTATAGCACTATATACCATAAAATTATGATAATTATGTTCCATCAAGTCAATGTTGACTTTTGACAATTCTTCCTATTAAGGTATAAAGTACTGTACTCTAAAATAGTTTACTAGTCCTTCCAACTGAGATATTATCATGGGACTACTGTGGAGCTTTCTGTGGGGAACTGAAATTCTGACAAGTGCTCCAACCCAAACAGCAATGCTGTAGCATAGTATAGTACATTATAGGATCATAACATAGCACACTGTACTGTGATATATGGTTTATTATACACTACAGTACAGTATAGGATAAAATGCTACCCCCGTGTACAAAATCCTATGCTTCTTTGAAGAAGTGTGATGTTCATGTGTTGAGTAGTTAAAATGGAAATGCCATCTGGGTATTTAGAAGCAGAATGTTTGTCTACTACAACCATAAACAGATGGGAGGGTGGGAGAGAGATGTTGAGAGTTGTACATTTTCTAGGATGGGTAGATACAGTACACAATTTCTGCATCCTTGCCACTATTTCAAGTTCTCTCCAGAGAACTCAAGTATACAAAAAGGATGGTGGCCTCCTTCCTACTTGAGAAAGTCAAGTTTCTAATGGTTTTAGCCACCGAATTTAAGAAAATGCTCATTACACTTATGAAATAGTCTAAAATTGAAACTGTACTAGATAACTCTCTCTGCACAGGCATAGACACGCACCGTCCAATAGCATGCAAGTATTCCAGAGGTTGCTTTGTTGTTCATTTGTTACTCTCCGGAGCTGCAATTTATGCAAAATAAAACAAATGCTGGGAATGTTTAAATTTGTTTGTTTGTTTGTTTGTTTTGGAAGTGACGAATTGCCTGCCACACTTAGTTAGAATTCAAATGCTGCTTTTAGGGCTGAAATGGTTGAGTATGCAACCGCAAATTTTAAAATTAAAAAAGTTCCAATTTTGTCTTTCACGAGAGACATTCTTTTTGGAAGGTAACATAATGTAAAACAGCTGCCATTATCAAGTCACGCAAATGGTTTTTCTATGTAAAATGGCTTTGTAAAATATTTGCTCCATCTGCTGAAAGTAGCGAAAGACAATTTCCCCCAATATCTAATGGCCCATTTCAGCTGGATGGCAAGCGATTCGCCAGGGTAGTGCCTTGCATTATGTTGAATGGCAAGCACACTCCACAGAATTCTCCGCTTAGGCGGTATTATCTCGTCTCTCCTTCTTGAGAGCCCTTTGCTCTGGATCAGTGCACAGGCCGAGGGCTGTTTTGGGAGGAAGAGGGCTGCTTTTTTTGTCAAAGGAGGCACATATGTTGCACACCAAGAGCGGACCACGAATCAGCCACTTGCCTTGAACATTACACAAGGAGATTAGCCCTTTTCCCCGCCAGTTTAGCTGCTGTCTCTGTTTTTTCCACACCACACGGCTGTGCTTAGTCTCGTCTGGCTCACGGAGGAGTTCAGTGTATATAGATGAATTAATTCCTTTTCATTCTGACCTTAGCCACCCATACAAAGAACCCAGAGAACATTGTACAACACCCCCCCCAATTGCTCCCAAGACTCTTTGTGGGATTCAGTGCTTATGATCTCTTAATTTAAAAGCACGCCTTTGCCTCATGCCAAAATCATATTTGCTAATAGGCCAACAAAAGTTGCTCTCTTCCTCCAAACAAGCTCCAGAATAAGCCCTATAGAATCCACAGGGGGCAGGTTGGAGGGAAGACTAATTTCACAAAATCTGGGGTGAGAACCATTTTTGGAAAAATATCTCTCTCACACAGAAAGATAACATTTTTAATAGTAAGTGAAAGTGGTCACATTTTACTAAGCTGGTGACTTTTATTAGGTTGTGATTTTTAATTTTCATTTTGACACAGCAAGTGTTGTTTTTGTTTATATATTCATTTTGGTATATAATTTGTCATAACATATAGAGGTTGTAAATTTCTAAAATAATGGCTTGTGAAATTTGTTGGACTTAATTGTGTGTGGAGGGCATTTTTCTTTAACCAGCAGTCTGTTTAAGGGGGGAGGGATCTGAAATTTAATTTTTTTAGAAGTTGAATTTGAAAGAAACCAAAATAACCAAGCACATAAATCCCCTCCCCAAAACCAGAAATATTTGTTTCTTAGAATGTGTAATTGTTGAAAAAGGAAAACCTGAGAGAGTTTTCACATAAGAACTATCCTCTTGCCCTATTTATTATAATGGGACGAATCCAGTAACTTGTTCCTTGGTCATCTTTTTGAAGCACAAGGCAAGACCAGAAAATTTTGTTGTTGTTACTGCTGCTGTTATTTCTTTTCTGTAGCTATGCTCTATGTCTTTTATTTACTCCTCTAGGCTAGGAAGACTGCAAATAGGAAAACAAAATTACAGCAATTAATTAATCAAAAGACTACGGAAATTTACAGGAACCCCATGTTAATGGTTCAGATAATTTACACAAATGGTGGGGGAGAAAAAAAAGAAAACAACATCCTATGTAATAGCAACACACCATTAAATTTGTACTCATTTCATCTTATCTTTGCTTATTTGAATTTAGCAAAATAAACATTTTACTATAATCTACAGAGACACTTTTATGGCTTGTGATAACACTAACAAATTCCAGATTTTCCTTGGTGATCTTGTTTTATCCTCCTCATCTATGCACAGTTATCGCTAAAAACTGGCAGTTAAATTCAATTGATTCAAAATATTCTGAATCCATATGGCCTAAAACCCTGAAGCCTGACGCTCTGATATTGCCTCGCTGCTGTTTTGTAGCATTTGCAAAGACTTCAGTCCCCAGATGGTGGAAGAGTAACATTTAAACCTCCTTTTCTGTGCTTTGTACAATAGACCTTGGCACCATTTCAACTGTTTACTCCGGTAATTAACAGCACTGATACCACAACAATTACAAGTCCTACAATCTTAACACAATAATGCTATGAATTAGTGAGAGCTAATGGCTGGAAGGTATAGTGGTTCCAGACTGAGAGATCTGTGCGTTTCCCCCAAATAAAATAAAAGGTAACAAACAGCGCGGCTCATGGTAGACAATGATTACCTAGTAATTAGTTTACACAAAGCTTCCTATTTAATGGCAAAACGCTGTAATTAACGCGTGACAGAAAATCAAAGGGTGCTTTGTAAGCATATGAAAAATTAACACCGCAGGCCCATAGCTTTATGTACTGATTAGAAGAATATTAAATCAATAGGACATGCAAACCAACAGCTTGCACATCTGATTGTTGTAGGTCCTAGGAATTTAACCAAGGGACATAATTGTTGTGCCTTGTTATTTTATTAAGGAATTGGAGAATCACCTGAAATACAAAAAGCAGTAGCTGCATTAAATATAATAACCAACTAAGCAACAGCATCACAGCTTGTTATTTGGCATAACAGGTAAACACAACATGATGTCTCATTCACAGCTCTGTAGCTGAGAGACTGGTGGAGAACCATTAACTAATATAATTTTGTTTGTTATGTGCTGTCAGGTTGGAACAGACTTGCAGTGATTCTAACAAGCATTTCAAGGTTGGTGAGATATTTACAGTAAGTAGCATCTTTGCCAGTTCCAATCCTCAGTGAACTTCCATGGCTTAGTGAGTATTTGAACCCATACCTCCTGAGTTCTAGTCTTACTCTATCCACTACATCACACTGGCTATCCCAATATAATTTATATATAATTTTACCATCTATTAAAATATGTCTGTGAAGATTCTCAGTCATCCAGGTGAGCTTATCTGGAAGTTGAGTCATGGCAAGGATTTTTGGCAAACACCCCTTCCCTGTTTATTTCAAACCCAGAAACACACTAACGTTTTGGACCCGACATAAAAATACAAGAGGAGCAATATAGTCCAAGGCGGCGAGGAGTGTGCAGACCTCTACATTGGAGAAACTAAGTAAAGGTAAAGGTTCCCCACACACACATGTGTGCTAGTCGTGTCCGACTCTAGGGAGGGTACTCATCTCCGTATTCAATCCGAAGAGCCAGTGTTGTGCAAGTCCATGTCCACGTGGCCGGCATGGCGGCAAGGAAACACGGTTTTACCTTCCCGCTTTTTACGGCAGTACCTATTTATCTGCTTGCATTTACATGCTTTCGAACGGCTAGGTTGGCAGGAGCTGGGGTTATCAGTGGGAGCTCGTTCTGCTGCTTGGCACCTGGGATTCGAACAGCCAAGCTGATGACTTTGCAGTCAACAGTTTTCGGAGCCTTAGTCCACTGAGCCACCATGCACCTTGGAAAAACTAGACAGCCGTTAAACAGGAGGATGGCCCAACATAGGAGGGGCAACTGCTAGGGACCAGAATCAGCAGTGTACCTCCATTTGAAGGGCACTCATTCAAAGATGAGGATCATAGAATCATAGAGTTGGAAGACACCTCAAGGGCCATCCAGTCCAACCCCCTGCCATGCAGGAACCCCCATCAAAGTACCCCCAACAGATGGCCACCCAGCCTCTCCTTAAAACCTCCAAAGAAGGAGACTCCACTGCCCTCTGTGGCAGCATATTCCACTGCTGAAGAGCTCTAACCATCAGGAAGTTCTTCCTAATGCTTCAACACAGATCTCTTTGTCCAAGCGGACAAAGTTTTAAATGATTGCTCTATAGTTTTAAATGATTGCTCTGAGTCCTGTCTCTGAAGCCATGGAAAACAAGCCAGCACCCTCTTCGATATGACATCCTTTTAAATATTTAAACATTGCTATCATATCCCCTCAACCTTCTGTTTGTAAGACTAAACATTCCCAGATCCCTAAGCCACTCCTCGTAAGACATCCTCTGGACCCGCTTGAGGTTGCAAGCATCCCTTTTAAATTGAGGAGTGCAGAACTGGACACAATACTCCAGGTAGGGTCTGAGCAGAGCAGAATAGAGTGGTACTATCATCTCCCTTGCTCTAGAAACTATGCTTCTGTTGGTGCAACCACGAATTGCAATGGCGTTCTTGGCCGCCACATCACATTGCTGACTCATGTTCAATTTGTGATTTAAAAAACTAATCCTCTTCACTTATCTGGAGTAAGCCTCCGTTAACTCACTTTTGAGGAGGCATGAGTAGGATTGCCCTATAATGTATTTTTTTCTGCAAAGTTCCAAGGTTGCTTATAAATTAACTTCTATGAATTAGTTTTTTTTAATATTCAGTTAGCTGTTGTTGTTCATATACCCAGTGGAAAAAGGGCTTCACTAGCAAATTCCATGAACAGTACAAATGTTAGAAACATTAGAGATACAACTTGACAATACAGTACTGTGCTGAGAAACGGATAGTCAACTTGGCCAATAGTGCTACGTAGAATGGCATGTGCTGTCAATGGCCTATGCAATACCTGATAGGGGCACAAGCACTCAGGAGTGAATAGATTTGGTCTGAGTCTGAAATTGCCAAAGGGCCTTGAGGATACCAATATCCTCAGGGTTCTTTCAGATCCCAGAAAGTTTCAGATAGAGAAGCTAAGAGAGCAAGATTATGAGACATCTTCTGAATAGACTTCTTACTGAAGATTCCCACAACTGGATTCCATTTTGGAATGGAATGGAGACACTCACTTTGAACTCCAATAAACTGCATTATGCTTAATCGGTTGCCCTGCTACATACCAATGAGGGAAAAACCTTGGGATCGTGTCATAAACTGCTATGCAAATGATGCTATTTGTAAGTATTAACATAATTTAGTGCTTAGAGTCATATTCTTGTTTCTAATAACTCTACTGGAATGGAGAGTCTTTTGCTATGTACTTCTAGCCTGCAGGATAGTCTTTCATCATGAAGCTGAATTTTTTAATAACCTGCCAGCATATGTTTGGTACATGGCAGCTTAAGTTGATGACACAATGTCTTCATTATCAAAAGAAAAAGGCCTCTGTACTGTAATAGGACATTAAAGCATGCCTGTGTTCATAAACTAATGCTTTGATGTCTAAATGCAGGAGCATTACAAGAGCATTCAGTAACAAAGGAAGGTTTTAATCCTGCACTCTCAGTGGCAAGAGTCCATGAAGATAGAAATTCATTTCCCAAAACACAAAGATCATTGCTATTAGGAAACAGGACCAAGATTTAAAGCAAACCAGCCCATCCCCAGAAAAGAACAAACAATGGGACATATATCTCCTTCGACTCACATCCTAAGACTGAAATTTGGCCCTGAGACCAAGGATCCCAGTAGCCATGAGACAGTCCAGTGAGAAACAAAAACAAACACACAAAATGCAGGCAGACACTTGGTAAAGGCAAACAAAATGCCTCCCTGAATATTGCTTCCAAAGCTAACTTGCGCTTTAAGATAATTATTCTAAAACAGCGTCATTTGGGTTTTGTGGCTGGACTGTGGGTATGTGACCGCTTGCTCTAAGACTCCCCAAATACAAAGTTGAAGGTGCAAACCATGCTGGACTTTTTTTTAATGGTTGTGTAGAGACTCCACAAAAGTGAGGAAACAGTGGCGAAAGCGACTGAAGGAGACAGAATGAGCAAAGAGTGTTAGGAAAAATGAATACCGTCTGCTGGAAGACACCGCCAAATGATACAAAGGGGATGGAGAAGGCACACAATAAGAAACTCAGCTGACTTGAGATTGCAAAGCACAGGTCAATGCTTTGTTTCCTGGTCCAGTTCCAAGACATACATCAAGTTTGGGTACCTGAAGGTCATGTTAGGAAAGAGAACCTTTCTGCACTCCACTTCCACTGGAGGGCCATCTCAGGCTCCCAAAAGGCTAGCATCTGCCAGTAGTGGCAGGAAGCCTGCCAGTCCCGGGCAGTCAACAGGACAGCAGCTGCTCCATTTCCTGCCTTAATGCAAATAATTGCAATAGAGCAGGGCATATAAAATGGGGGATTTAAAACCTCTGTTCAGGTAACTCATAGTAAAAATACTTACTGCAGGTTATCCAAAACATGTTGTTCTTGCCCGTTGTTGATTTATAGAATCCTAGAATCGTAGAGTTGGAAGAGACCTCAAGGGCCATCCAGTCCAACCCCCTGCCATACTGGAACCCCCATCACGGTATTTCTGACAGATGGCCATCCAGCCTCTGCTTAAAAACCTCCAAAGAAGGAGCCTTGTGGTGCAGTGGTTAAATGTCTGTACTGCAAATAACTATGCTCACAACCTGGGGTTCAATCCCAGGTAGCAGGCTCGAGGCTCACTCAGTCTTCCATCCTTCCGAGGTCAGTAAAATGAGTACCCAGCTTGCTGGGGGTGGGGAATGTGTAGCCTGCATACTGTAATTAAAAACTGTAGTGGTAAGGGGTGGTATACAAGCAGAACACTTTGCTTTGCTTTTACTTTGCTTTGCATTATTGCCTTATGGTGGTATAAAAATGCTATAGGCTTAAAGCCATTCAAAATCAATTAATTCATTTAAAGCAGCACAACAACAGTGGCAAAATACCTTCAATTAAAAGACCCCAATCAATGGCCAAGGGCCTGTTTAAATGTCTTTGCCTGCTGCAAGAAAGGCAACAAGAACAGCCAAGCCTAACCTCCCTTGGATAGAGTTCCATAGTTTGGGAGAAGCCAATAAGAGGGCCTCATGAAATGTGTCTTTGAGAGAGAGGATCCTGACATCCAAACAGTCTCATATTGAATAATATAAATGCTGGTTTTTCTAAGTTTTGTTGGAAATGTGATAATCAAACTGGTACTTTTTTCCCATTTTTGGTAGAAACATATTTTTAAAGAATTAAGTGTCATATTAGAAAGGAATATAGAGCCCAATTCTGAAATGGCTTTGTTATCAATATTCCCCCGCCCGAGGGGAAGTCCCAGCATCTCTGCTTTTGATGCATGTTGAGACCCAGCCTCACTGCCTTCAGGAGCTGGGAAACTTCTCAGAACTGGCTGGTGTGTGTGTGCTTGTGTGTGTGTGTGTGTGTGTGTATGTGTGTGATGAAAGCCCTAGTCCATTTTTAAAAGGGTGCATTGGGCACCGTTTAAAAACTGCACCAGGGTTTGTGTCATGTGCCGTGACCAAAACTGCTGAGATTTCATTTTTCATGGGCACATATGTGGTGTTCTGGCTTAACGCCAGCAGCGAACTGCTGCAAGGCAAGATGGCAGTGTAGGCTTTTGCTTACACGTGCCTGATTGTGCGACCCAGCAGACAACCACAAACACATAACACAGATTTGTTAACTTGTAGAAATGTGTTGCTAAAACAGAGGCTAGTAATTCAGAAGAGACTAACTTCATTGGATACTCCAGTTCTTTTTGTTTACATATTGTTAAAACAGAGGCTGACTACATATGACAGCCAACATAAATAGAAGGATATTGGTTATGAGTTTTATATTTGTTTTAACCTTCATATTTTTAAAATACTGGTGTAATATTATGACCTGTTTTCAGCTGTATTATTTCTTAAACATAACCTACATTGCTTTGGATCCCATAAGAGAGGGCAGGTATTTGTACCCCTCAGTCCCAAGAAGTGAGTTTTGATTCATGAAAGGTAACACTGAAAAGGAATTTAAGCCCCACAAAATTTCTCTCGCAATTTTTCTTTTCTTCTTTTCACCATACTGACACAGATGAACACATTTTGTTTGGAAATGGCAAAAGTGAAGCACAGGCTACAGACAGACAAAAAAACAGATAGACAGACAGACAGACAAACAGTATACAGAAGGGATTAATGAAGCTATCTCATCACTCACAGCTCTATAGGGCCCCAAAGCAATTAAATTATTTTACTCTTTCAAATATCACTTATACTTCTCAAATCATTGTTTCTGAATGACTTCTAATATGATTTTTCACTTAGTGAAATACTCCATTTGAATTTACAGTGGTACCTTGTATAAAAGAATTAATTCGTTCCAAATGAAATTATGTTAAGCAATTTTTCCCTTATACAAATTTCCCATAGGAATGCATTGAAAACAGAGTAATCCCTAATTGCGACAATTTTTATGTTGTATGGATTCGCCCCATAAACGATTCTGTTAAGCAAATTTCCCCCATCTCCAGAATGTTTTATGTTGTACGGATTTTATGACATAGAAACCGTTTGTTATACTGTACAAGGGTCCACTGTAATTTTAGTAGTCTAAGAAACCCAACTTTGTACTACAATGACTGTAATTTTAATATGTTTTTCTATAGGAATATGGCTAAAAATATCTTCAGACAGGTAAGGTAGGGTAGAAAGAAACTTTTCAGCAGACTATTAAAAGACTGAACAGCTCTGAGTCTATAATAATACTGTATTACCAAACCCACTGCAACACTCCAGTTCTACACAAGGTGGGGTAGGTCTAATGAAAATAAGCTTTGTAGAGGCAGACAACATGCCATCTAGTGCCAGCCATCAGTCCAAGGAAAGAATAATTTCAAAATGCAACAGTGGTTCACAGCTAAAATGCAATGCCTTTCATATAAGAAAAATATAAGCAAGGTGAAATACTTCAGTTGTTAAAGAAGACAAATATATATATTTGTGGCACGGATGAACAACATAGATTTATAGAATAAATTAAGGAGTTTGAAAGTTGTAAGACCACAGAGTCCAACCCTTCTCAATGCAGGAACCAAGATCACAGTCTATGTGACAGATAGTTGTCTAATTTTCTCTTGTTTGCCTCCAGCACTGAAGTGATCCCTCATCTTCTGAGGTAATTGGTTCAATCATTGTATTGTTGTACCAGTTAGAATATGTTTTTCTGGTATTCAGCCTAAATCTAACTTCTTGTAACTTGAGACTGTTATGTTTACTGCGCTCTGGGATGATGGAGAACAGATTCTACTCCTTCACAGTATGACTATATTTCAAGCATTTGAAAAATGTCATCATATCTACCTCTAGTCTTCTTTTTTGCGGTGCTAAACATGCCCAGTTCTTTCTGTTTTTCCTCACAGCTTTCACTCTCGTTGCTCTCCTCTAAATTTGTTCCAGTTTATCCGCATCCTTTTTAAAAAGCATTTACCAGAAAAGAACACGGTACTCAAGATGAGGCCCAAACAATATCAAATAGAGAGGAACTGGTACTTTATGGGACTTGGAGACTATGGATCTGCTGTACCGCAGCTATAACTGTGCTCAGGACCTGGTCATTTTAGGGGTGCTTTGGGTTGCTGCAATATTCTTTGTTGTAGACTTGAATAGATCATCCTGGTATTTGTGCCCACAAATAGGGATGGTATTCTTTGCTCAATGTACTGCTCTGCAGTGAGTTGTCCCAGTACTGCCTGTCCACACACCTCTGGAATTTTTCCCTGATGTCTCACTCCCAACAAAGATTGTCCTCGCCTTTTGCTTTCTCCCTGCTTTCTTCTCTCTTTTCTTCCTTCCCTCTATGTTTTATCAGTTCACAGAATGTGGAGGGATGGAGACTGACCAGCAGAAGAAAATGTCACCCAATACAAACACAAAAAATGGGCAGGTAGCACAGAACAATATAGTACTAGCATGCACACTAGCCTGTACGAGATTCTGCACTGGGGCAAAATGGAGTAAAATGAAAACAACAATACAACCTTCTCCCCCAAAACCACACACGATTCCACGCGCTTTGAAACTGTTGGTATTATTTTCAGCCCTGCATTGTTCTGAAAAGTCTGGAATGTGGTACCAGTATGAGGTGTGCAAGGAGAGTTGATCAAATGTTTCCTAACCACCTGGCCCTGGAGTATTTGGAAAAACACCTGGGAAGGTATCTATTTACCCCATTCTAGAGACAATAACAGCTGGAAACCTTTTGCATTCTGAAGCCTTGCAGCCTTATACATGCTACCACCTTTTTCATAATATAGACCAGAATATTACACTAATTCCACTGAACGCTTTTAAAAAAGCTTTCAGTTCTGTCACGACTTTGGGGTAGAGCTGTGGTGTTGAAATGCTTTTGTGTTCTTCCATTTTATGGTAATTCAAATATATTTAACGGTTTTTCTGTGGTTATAAGGATATTTGTTACTTTTTGAGTGATAAATTTCAATATAAAAATAACCAATGTTTCAATAACACATTATCATCATTATTCTCACCTGGGGGGGGGGGGAATCAAGCAACGTTCAAAATGCAAAACCAAAAAATGTCCCCTAAAAGCAATGGTACCTGTCCTAGGCGCCCATACTTACATGTGCCCAGCTCTTCTTCCACATCTCAGAGCCATATCTGTGACTCTCCTTCAGAATCCAGGGGTAACACTTGAGATGTCTGGTGATGTCACAGTATGCAGTACCATTTCCATGAAAGTCATTGTCCACTTTGAATATCCAGCGCTTTACTTCTGGATAGTCTATTATCAACTGGCTTAGAACTTCAACCATCTGGAAACAAAAACAAAGAACTTAACTCGGTTTTAAATGGATACGTAGCACTTGTATCTCATCACCTAATTTTCCAGACATACCGGAGGGACATGGCGAACCCTCATTACCAGGACGTTATTGTGCCTTCTTTCCATGCATTGTCTTCAAGGGGGGACCCAACATGTGCTGCAGTTACTCCTCTTGAGTCTCTAGGGGCCTTTTTACACGACCCCTAAGATCCGCTGGTCCCTTAAATTCGGACCAGAGATCTTGAGGGTTTGTCGCTCTCCCTGCGTTCCCACCCCCTCCGCACTTCCTTGTTCTGTCTGCGTGAGGGGAGGGAGAAAAAAAGGGAGAAAAGAATGCACTCTTACCTCCGGAGTGCTGGTGGAAGTTGTTCCGACCCCCATTACTTCCTGGTTCCTCTTAAAGGGGCAGGAGGCAAAAAACAACAACAACAAAAAGAAGCGAGGAGAGCCCGGCACTCTCCGCATCAAATTTTTTCATTCTCCCAGAGCAGGTACTTGAAAGGTGCGCTGGGTCACGCTTAGGTGGGCAGGGTCGCACTTAATTTTCTGTTAGCTCCGGAGTTGGGAGCCATTTGCAGCGGAGCTTAGGGGTCGTGTATAAACGCCCTAAGAGCCTCGTGGTGCAGTGGTTAAATGCCTGTACTGCAGCTAAAACTGTGCTCACAGCCTGGGGTTCAATTCCTGGTAGTTGGCTCATTCTTGATTCAGCCTTCCATCCTTCTGAGGTCGGTAAAATGAGTACCCAGCCTGCTGGGGGAGGGCATGTGTAGCCTGCATAATTAAATTGTAAACTGTCCAGAGAGTGCTTGAAGTGCTGTGGGGCGGTGTAGAAGCAGAATACTTTGCTTTTTTGCTTTGCTTTTTGTTGTAGCAGGCTTAAACCCCCCCCCCCACCCTGTTCCCACAGGCACACTGGCTCCTCTAAGTGCCAGTAGCAAGCCTTGGGTGCCATGCCTGTTGCAATGTTGGGAGGCCCATGCTTGTCAGCTACACTATCCACATCACAATGAGGTGCTAATAAAACCATGGAATGGGGACTGAATGGAAAAAATGGGACTCATAAGAGCAAAATCAGAATTTCAGCAATTACTTTTTAACAGCTCTGGCCAGGCTTGGACTTTTAAAGTCCTAACAACCTGGCATTGCAGTACCAGGAATGTAACTTCTGACACTCTTTGTTTTGCTGCTTGTTACTTTTTCTATTACTTTATTTCATTACTATACAAAAAAAGATTTTATACTGCTATTAGCGGTAGTGTCCTGCTTATATGCCACCCCATAGCGCTTCAAGCACTCTATGGGCGGTTTACAATTTTAATTATGCAGGCTACACATTCCCCCTCCCCCCAGCAAGCTGTGTATTCCTTTTACCAACCTCAGAAGGATGGAAGGCTGAGTCAACCATGAGCTGGCGACCAGGGATTGAACCTCAGGTTGTGAGCACAGTTTTAGCTGCTTAACCACTTCACCATGAGGCTCCTATATACAGTGGCACCTCTTAAGATGAATTTAATTCGTTCTACAGATCAATTCGTCCTACGAAAAATTCATCCAACGAAACAAGGTTTAATGCAGTTTCCCATAGGAATGCATTGAATTCGTCTGGCAAAGCATCCCATAGGAAAATTCGTCTTACGAGGTTTTCCTATTCCTGGACATTTCATTCATCTTAGTTACAATGTTTTTGTCTTAAGGGGCATTTGTCTTACAAGGTATTACTGTATATTTATACTGCTGCTTAAAATATCATGTTTAAAATTTTACTCATTTCACTGACTATGTGACTTAAACCATACTCAATGGGCTAGTCTTAAAATGTAATCCATTGTCATCCCTTGTTACTAAAAAAACTAATTAGAGGTAAGTATTGTTACTTCAAGGCTCTGGCCACTGTTTTGCGCAGTGGTGACTGAGGCATTATTTGAGCTTTACTACAGAGCTCTTTAAAACAACAACAACAGAGAACAGGATTTTACAGCTATTTTATGGTTTTATTATTAAAAGAGTTTAATGGAATACTGCAAAAGAGAATGAAACAACAATGCTGTCTTGATTCTAAGACACTTTTTAAAATTCTTTGAACTTCAATCACAAATGGAATTATTATTTGTTTGCTCCACATCCCATTATTTGTTGCCTTTGGTGGCCCAATAAATGGGTTTTCTTCTGACAACTCCCCTACAGAAATGAAATGGATCAATACTATTGCAAAGATAGTAACCCTGGAAAGAATTACGAGCTATCTTTAAGTGAAAATTGAACAGTGCCTTAAATTATTGTCACCTTCCTTTGATTATTTAATCCCTCCTATCAATATTTCATATGAAGCTTATATCAGAAAACAAAAACAAACTGAAACAAACTGAAAAGAACGGTTTGCACAACAAGGGAAGTAATATTAAAACCAACATAGCGGTTTTCTCTTTGTTTTTGTTTGTTTGGGTTTGGTATAGTAACAATTAACTTTGACTATGGACTCATTTGTGTATCACAATAAGCCATGGTTGGTTTCCTCATCTACAACAAATCACGCAGCAGTCAGTTGAGCTGTAGCTTGTGTTCCCTGTGTCTGGTTTGCTTCTAATTGCTTTCTCTTTTGCCCCTTTTAATAGCTCTTTTGCAGCTGATGTAACAAGCATGGGATAAACTGATACGTAGCTCTTTTGCAGCTGATGTAACAAGCATGGGATAAACTGATACGGCGGTATCAAATCAATAATAAGGGGAAAGGCAACAATAAACCATGGGTTTGGATTGTGACTCATGATTCTTTTGCAACCCGTGGCTTGTCCGAAGAGTCAAATTTGCAATTCGTACGCCAATTTCAGCACAACGTATTCTGTCTTGTCCTCACTTGTGAATACAGCTAAGGCGTTGATCTTGCACCTCCTGCTTCTTAATCCAAAGCAAGCATGGGCAAAGTGAGACCTGAGGCCCGTCAGGAGTTCCAAAGCAGCCCATAACTCACGAGCTACCCCCCAACATTCCTCCAAACATTTGTGTTGCGTTTTCTTTTCTTTCTTTCTGTTTTCTTCTTGAATTAAAGAATTATAGTTTGCACCCTTTACGAGACATGGGGAGACTTTGTCATGTTTTTGATCCACAGCTGTTTTAGATCCAGGGAGATTTTTTTTTCCCTAGACAAGAAGTTGTGGAGCCAGTCTGCAACATTTTTACATCACCTAGGGATGTTTGGACCCATAAAACTGTGAAGTCATGCCTGCTTTGGCAAGGAAATGAAGTATCTTTGGGTTTGGGGGCATTTTGGTCCTGATTTCCTATCTTTGCTCTTCACCCTCTGTCAAATCTCATTCTATCTTTCCTCTTAAACTGATGGTCAGAATTTTATTATGTATTTTATGTACATAGTATGACCTACTCTGCCATGGAAATTGACTGGCATATATGGAACAGATAAAACCACTCCTTAAATAGCCTGTTCTGAGCCTGTTGATTAAAGTGACTGAATGTAAAAAAAAAAAAAAAACTTCTTTCTCTTACACAACCATTTCATATTTCAGTTACCAATATCCTATCACACTACCTCCTAGAGACACTCACATAGAAATGACTGGCTTTTAATCACCAAAGAATAATTTAGTTTGAGAAATGTATTTATAACTTTGAACTTGAAGCAAACCCAAACTCTGACTCAGTTAGAAGGTAATTAAGATGATCTGCATGGCCAGTTCCCTAGGTGGAGCTTTCTTGATGGCCTAACTATTAGCACTTTCTATTCAATATTGGTTTTGCATTTCATGCTTTGCTAATAAAATAAGATGCCATCTTTTACTGCGAAGCATACAAGGTGAGAGAACAGTGAGATATAATAGAATAAAATTAATTGCAGCACTCAAAAATACCATCCTAATAACTGCCAATATATCGTTTTATTAATATCATCAACCATATAAAACATCCTTCCCACTTAATTATTTCAGAATCAAATGCTGCACCTTAATTAACTCTCAACAATATATTCAGAGATATAAAGGATTTTAGAGAAGCAACTATAGCTTGCCCCGTCTATATAGCTGGATATAGCTAAAAATACATGTTTGTTTGTTTGTTTGTTATTTCCATCTCTATACTGCCCATTAGTGTATTCACTCTCTGGGCAGTATACAACATACAATAAAATCATATCATAAAAACAATGTGTAATAAATTTTACAATGCTCATCAACTGCCAATGAGACAAGATTGAGTGGAACAACTAATACCCTGGAAGACAAAAAAAAATGTAAAAGATCTTGATGGTCTCGAACCCTGGGCTGAAAAAAACAAAATGAAATTTAACAGGGATAACTGCAAAATTCATCACCAAAGGGGAAAGACCCCCAAATGCAGAGTTACAAGATGGAGATACTTCACTCTGTAATATTACAGGTGTGAAGGATCTTGGAATTGTTGGAGATAGCAACCTGAATATGAGCCAATAGTGGAGTATGGATGCAAAAACAGCAAATGTGATTTTAAGGTGCATTTACAGAAGTATCGTCTTCAAATCCAATGAAGTACTAGTTCCCCTCTATTCAGCACTGGTTAGGCTGTATCTTGAGTACTGTATCCAGTTCTGGACGTCACACTTAAAGAAGCATGCTAACAAACTAGAACAGGTTCAGAGGAGGGCAACAAGGATCGTCAGAGGTCCTATGAAGAAAGACCAAAAGAACGTGACATGTTAGGCCTTGAGAAAATAACACTGAGGGGAGATATGACAGCACTCTTCAGATACTTTTATGATTGTCATACAGAGGAGAGGCAAGGTCTACTTTCCATCATTCCAGAACGAAGGACACATAATAATGGTCTCTAGTAACAGGAAGCCAGATTTAGATGAAAATAAGAACTTTCTAGACTAACTGTTAGAGTTAGTTAGCCAGGAATGCCCTATCTCTGCTGTCTTTCAAGAAGCAAGCAAAGACCTTTCTCTTCAAGCAAGCTTTCGCTGAATGATGGACTATTTATTATGTTCCTTTTATATGAATCTACCAAACATGATTACACAGACGAGTTATAACTTTGTGTTTATATCTCCCCTTGTGTGACTGCACTGACACTATGTTTTCAATGTTAGTTTCCATCCCTCACAACTTTAGATGGTCTACCATACATGATTACATGGAATTGTCAGCCTTTGCTTAACTGCTTGCATTCACTTGTAGCATTAATGTTGCCTTTTAATGCTGTAAGATGCCCCTCAATTCCCTGTTCTTAAATTTGAATATGTCTTAATTGTACTGGACTGTATATTGTCTCTCATTACTTTAAGCCGCCTTTGGTCCTTTTCCAAGGAGAAAGGTGAGGTTAAAAAGTATTCAAAATAAATAAAATAAAATAAAATCAATTTCTTCAAGAAGTAATGAGTGCTCCAAATCCGGAGACATTCAAGAGGAAATTAGACAAGCATCAATCAGGTCTACTTTGATTTGGATAAATGCCTTGAAAAGGAGTTTCAATCCACCGGCTTTATAAGTCCCTACCGACTCCATTATTCTATTACTCTATGATTCTATGATACTATGAACATTGTGCTGTACTTCTATTCTTTCTTAAGGTGTTTTCTTAGCAAAGCAGCACACTTTTGTATAAAGGAATTAATTCGTTCCAAATGAAATTCTGTTAAGCAAATTTTCCTTTATACAAATTTCCCTTAGGAATGCATTGAAAACAGAGTAATCCCTAATCACAACAATTTTTATGTTGTACAGATACACCCCATAGATGATTACGTTAAGCAAATTTTCCCTATCTCTGGAATTTTTGATGGTGTACAGATTTTGTGTTATACAAACCATTCATTATACAAGGATCTACTGTAGTTCAACCCCACTTAAGTTTGATCACTAATGAAGCTAAATACATGCACATTCAGATTCTAAGTTTACAAACTCTAAACACTTAGTTTTCTTCACAGGCACTCTAAAAACCCTATCTCTTCTTAAGCCCTATCTGACTCTCTCAGTCTCTCTCAGGGTATTTGTACACGACCCCTAAACTCCACCGCAAATGGCTCCCAGCTCCGGAGCTTACAAGTGTTTCCCCACCAGCTCCGGAGTTTGCAGGAAATTAAGTGCGACCACTCCCACCTAAGCGCGTCCCAGCACACTTTTCATGTACCTGCTCTTGGAGGGTGAAAATCCCCAGGTCCGGATGTAAAGGAGTGAGTGCCTGGCTCTCGTCGCTTCTGTTTGTTTGTTTGTTTTTGCCTCCCGCCCCTTTAAGAGAAGGAATCAGGACGACGGGGAGGCTTGGACCAGCAAACGGAGGTGAGCCTGCATTCTTTTGTCCCCTTTTTTCTCCCTCCCCTCACACAGACAGGATCAAGAAAGTGCGGAGGGGTGGGGATGCAGGAAGAGCAACGAACCCCCAAGATCTCTGGTCCGAATTTAAGTGGCCAGCGGATCTTAGGGGTCGTGTGAAAAGGCCCTCAGATTCCCTATCTCCAAGTGTAGGTCTTTCTATCTGTCCCTATCTCCAAGTGTAGGTCTGTCTGTCTGTCTCTTTCTGCAAGTGTAGGTCTTAGATGGTACCAGACCCTATCTGATTCAAACAGACTCTCTCATTGATCTACAAACCCACCAATCAGTATAGACACCTCTCATGCATTATTCATCACTACAGGTAAACACCACACAGACTACTGTGCTAACTCCAGATTAAAAGGCAGAATATATGCCCTCTGTGTCTAGAGTCAGCTGGGCCAGCATTGGCTCCCAGTTGGGAAACTTCGGAAATAGATTCAAGGGAACAGGTCATGTTGGGTTGCTCCTCAACAAGGACCGAAAGCCCAATTTTAGAATCTTACTTGATATTGTCATATTGTTGTAGTCTCATTTGTATTATGTATTATTGTTGTTTATTAGGCTTTTGCCATTGCTGTGAGCCGCTTAGAGTTCTCCACAGAAGATAAGTGGGATAAAAATATAATAATAAATAAATAAATAAAATAAATCACGAATGGAAACTGTGATTTCTCATAATGCTACCATACAGAGGCAGCTAGCTGTATGGCTAAAACCACCAGTTCATAGAAATATCTCATACTGCACAAGCATTTGCCTGAAGCACCTTGCGTGTCTTGCAGTACTGCCTCCATGTAATTCCATGAGGGCCATTTTCAGATTGATTCAGAAGGAAATACCAGTAATTAGTTACCGCCACCATCACAAGCATGCTAAACACAATTACGTCGACGGGAATCCCATTAACTTCAACAGAATTTACTTAAAGTAACATATGGACGATTAAAAGTGCCAGGCTATCATTCTTAACACAGATTGCAACTGATGAAAGAATGCACGAGCATCCAGTTAACAGATTGTTGGCAAGTAATATTTGAGTTCAAATCCCCATCGAAGTTTTGAGCTCTGGCCGTGAACAGGTTTCTGAGGCTGATGGCGAGCAAGGCCTAGAACAAGAGATGAACAGGTGTCTGAATGGCACCTCTTATTGGATACCCCTCTTTCCAAAGCCACAGACACGCTTACCTGTTGCCTGCTGTAGACGTCATATTGGCCAGGCGGCACAGGAATGCAAGCCGCAGCAAATATCCGTTTACTTCCTGACTTGGAACTGTAAAGATGAGCCACTTCTGGATCAGGACCCAAAATGGGAACATCTAACAGATCGGCCACTTCCAGATCATCTTGGTTCAGAAGCCCTCCAACAATGTAGGTGTCTCTGCCCTGGATTAGATGTTTGATCCTTCTGATGGTCTTGGGGCTATACTTCAAGAAGGTAGCCAGGGACAGGGGCCGGTTCTGTGCAAAAGATCACATTCGTTTTGTGAATAAGTGCCCTTCCTCTTTCCTGAATGAAGTTAATTTATAATGTTGAGTACAATAAATACATTATTAATAGCAGGCTGGGTTATGACCTATCCTGTAGCATAGCAGTTTAAATTGATAAAAGCTGTTGGGATGAGGCTCTATAATCACTCACATCTTTAGTGTGCTAGAAATGGGCTCACTGGGAATACAACTAATTACTACACATCTGTATTTATTTGAGCCACACGGAACTCTCCTTCTGTCACTTGGAAGAGAGGCTTGCGGCCTTTTGATAATGGTGATTCATCTCTGCGCTTCTGACACAGTTTGATTTTACTGTGTGTGGGGGGATGGGGGGGATCAATACAAAAAATGAATAATCTCCTCACTCATAGCTGATGTTTTATTTTATGCCACAGAAAGCGGCATCTTAAATGGTCCTTTCAAAAGGAAGCACTGTTATTTACAAAACAGCTTTTTGAAGTGCGTGCACGGCTCCATAAAATAAATATTTTTATTAGACACAAGTCTGCATATTTTGGGACACTGCCAGAAAAAAATAAATTAGACTGTTTTCTACATTACATGTTTAAGGGTGGACCTGAAAAAATGGAATTGTGAATGTGACAAGCCTATGCTTGCCAACCTGTGTTTTTATGCGGGCAACATTCGTCAGGGCACTGTGACTGACTGTCCCCTCTCCTTAGAGAACTAATGGCAACTTCACGTGGCTTCTGCACAAGGTATGAAATGGCTCTGTTTTTTTGCAGGAAAGAAGTGTCTTCAAAACAGGTGAGGAACAGGAAGGAAAGAATATTTAGCAATGTAAATTTAGAAAGTATGATGATCTGTGCAAACTCCCAGTGACTGAATGGGCATCCCAGCATCTCCTGCCATAACACACACACACACACACACACACACACACACACACACACACACACACACACACACACACACACACACACACACCATGTATAGAGCAGTGGGGGAGAGAAAGAAAATTTGGTATGGAAGTGGGGGATTTCCTTCTGGATTGTGTTCTAGCAAATTAATACTGGCTAGATTGGTTCAAAGCAACTGACATAATTAACACCCCTCAATTAAAACCACTAAATGATCCACAAGGAAAGGAAGAGTCTTAAATCAGAATTAACATGATAAAAAAAAAGAGATGAGAAAGAATGACAAAGGGAACAATTATCTGCTGCACAATGAACAAGCATCTCCATCAGTGAAGGAGAGTCTCAGCAGAAGCATTTTGGGTACTATTCTCCTTCCCAACACATGACAGATACCTCAGGTTCTAGACCAGGCCTGACAGTGCAGAAGAGCTTAGCTCAGCTGAGCAGAGCAGAGCATTCAGACCGCAAAACTCAGCCAGGGTATTTATTTCCAACATTCTTAACTAGTGATTTTATGTGTAAAGCTCTTAAAACTCACAATAATATTTTACTGATAGGCAACAGAGCATTGGAAGTTATAAAATTTCTATTTTAATTTTATTACAATCCCTCAAGCTGTAGAATATACAAACTCACAGGGAAACTTCTTAAGGCTTCAGGGATGAGGATTTTGAACCTGTCCTGCAGGTCAGCAATGTCCTCGGGGTTCCCAGATTGAAGGGCTGCTTGCAGACCCAAGAGTTTGATGTAATACTGCTGCATCTCTTCACTCAGTTCAAAGGGGGAAATGTAGATGACATCCACATTAGAATCTTTACACAAAGAAAACAAAACCCAAACCATTATTAACTTCTAGCAAAAAGATAACACTGCTTGTCAGGCTTATTTCTTATAACCCTCTGCAGTGAACCTGGATTTTACAAACCCCTGCCACTCATTGTAACTGTGATGTGACCTGGTTCCGTTTCTGCTGCCACCATTCCCCCAAGCAATTATGACTTAGCTAATAAACAAACAGAGAACGACACCTGCTTTAATGTTTCAAAATAACACTGTAGTTTATTTAAGTTACAAAATAAAAGAATCACAGCATATTATTCACTTGAGGCTTTAACTTTTCTTTAACTTTAGACACAAAACAGTTATACTGTATGTTCATTTCCTTACTCAGTTGTTCCCTAAACAATTCCTATCCAGACCCTATTCAATCCCTATCTATCTGTCAGTTCGATACACACTTGTTTTTATACTCTTTAGCCCCACCTACAGACTATTTGATTGGGTGAACAGATATGCCTTCATACATATTCATAGCCTAGCTTTGAGTTCCGTTACCCTCCCAGGAGAAAGTGCAGACATTTGTTTCACAAATGCCTTTAATATTTGGGATCCCTGCCACTCGATCCAACCTCTGTTTCTGAAAGTAGACCGAAAGATGGAATAAAAGTTATTTTTGAAGGGCATCTAGGTTAAGTAGTTAAGAAACCTTGAGATGTTGTTGAAAGATTTAGCCAAGGGAGTTGCATTAACATGGATGAAAATGGTGTGTGGTTTTGAAAACACATGTTACCAAGTAACATAGAAAGTCCATTGTTTAGCTCAGAGAAGACTACTTTAAAAAAAATAACAAGAAGATAGGGAGATAGCACAGAAGCTGGATACGTTTTATTATTTTTCTTATTTCAGAAGATGTAGAACAGATTCCTGTAGGTAAAGTAACGTCAAGTAATGAACTTCTAGCCATTGACAAATTGGAAATACTATAAGCAAATCAATATGACCACCTGATATCTACTCAGCAGTTCTACAAACTCCAATGTGAAGATGATTTGCAATCAAAATATGTGGCACTTCCCTAAAACATCTGTTTATCGATATTTTGTTCCTCACTCATGTACATGTGAAGGAAAACATTTCATAAGGCTAAACTGAATCTGTATTGAACCCTAGTTAACAACTGCTTTCTTTCCAAATACTGCTTTTCTTTCTTCTCCAAGTTTTCATCACATGGTTCCAAACACAACTTAAATCTGTGGTGGGCAGTGTGGCACTCATGCCATGCCCTTGCCATCCCACCATCTCTGCACTTCTATATCCCAATATTTCCCTGTCTGTGTTGCTCACTTCCTCAGTTCCACTCCCTTAATAGTCTATGCTATGGTCTTACTGACTCAGCCTCCCCTTAATACTTGCCCCATACCTTGTATTCATTCAAATGTCTCATAAAAAGTTGTTCTGTGGAGGCTTTGTTACAAATCTACAGTCCCTTTTCATAAAGAGCTAAAGGGATTTTACATGAGATTCAGATTGTTTGGGACAGAGTGACATGACATATAAGCTGTCTCCTGTACAGTGGTACCTTGTATAAAGGAATTAATTTGTTCCAAATGAAATTATCTTAAGCAAATTTTCCTTTATACCAATTTCCCATAGGAATGCATTGAAAACGGAGTAATCCTTAATTGCAACCATTTTTATGTTGTATGGATTCGCCCCATAGGCAATTCTGTTAAGCAAATTTCCCCTATCTCTGGAATTTTTTATGTTATACACTCAGATTTTATGTTATACAAACAGTTTGTTATAGGAGGGTCCACTGTACTTGAAAATCACTTCAGGGAACACACGTGTATGAGGAATACGGCACATCACTTAAAAGATTTAAAATGACCAAGTTTAGAAATGTACATATTTTTATTTATGCTACAATTTTAGGACTAGGGGGGTTCAGCCGTTCATTAACCTGGGGCCATGGTGTCTGAAGGATTCTGCAAGTGGTACGCCATGGATCAGTCGAAGGAATACCAAGCTGAGAAATGTTGGTGCATGGGTGTGGGTGGACAGGGCAAAAGAAAGAAATGGGTGCACAGAGATGAAATAAAGCATTCGTTGAGGGAGAGATCTAAGGGATTTTAACCCAGATAAAGCTGGGTCCATTGGTCCAAGAACAAACATGGAGCACAGTGCTGTGGACTGGTGTATTGTTGCTCTGTAGCTATCTGTTGCTAACTTACAGACACATTTTGTCATCAACCCACATACTCCCTCCACGAAGCAACGTTTGTTAAGGAGCTCGCTGGATATGGAAAAGTGAGCTAGAGACGGAATAAATAACTTGGGATAGGGAGATTGTTAATGCAAGAAGCTGCTCAGATTGCAAACATAAGTGTGTGATTACACACTGCCTCTAGCTTTCTAACTCACTTATGAGCAACAAATATTTCTTAAAATAAACACTAAAAGACTCAAACTGAAGACAAAGCAACACTAGCACCTTTATAATATAGAAAGGCAATTAAGCGATTATTTTAGGGTCCTATAAATTTTCCTAATACATTTTTGTATAAACTTCCTAAATGGCATTTATGAAATAATAATGATACTAAAATATAAATGAATCATGTAAAATATGTTATTATGGGGAGCCAGTAAAGTTCACCATTGATAAATTAATATTATGTTTTGTTTGGCTTAGGAAAAGCCTGCCAGACTGAGGTGAACGTTTCCATTGTATGTCCCATACAGTACCTACCCCCGAAGGATTCCCCTTTTGACTAACTATGGTTTCCTCACACCAAAGTGATAGTATAAGGCAGAGGTACTCAAACTACGACCTGAAAGCCAAATGCGCCCCCCCAGGGTCCTGAATCCGCCCCCCAGGACCAATTGCAGACCACCCCACTTACCACCTGCTTTGCGAGCAAGCCAGCCTCCATAGCTGCTTCTATTGCTGAGGCATTTCAAAGCGATGGGTTATGTCGCTTCCCCCACGCCCCCACCCACTGCACAGATGATCTGCACGCTGGCTAGTGGGGCAGTTCAAAGTGAGAGGGTCACAGCAAGGTCCCCCACTCCCCCGCTCCCCCCCCACCTGCCGCCCAGATGGTGGGGGCACCGGCTGCAGCTGAGCAGGGTAATTTAAAATGGGAGGGTGTGGCAAGGTCTCCCGCTCCCTCCATGGCCCTGAGTTAGAGACCAGCGAGGAGGAGATGGCAGAGAAAGAAGAGAAGGGAAGGCCAACGGTGGCTGGGTCCTGGGTCCTGGGAGGCTGGTGGGTCTGCATTTGGGCTGGCTGGCGAGCCAACAGAGCACCGCAGCCTGGCTGGGCTCGGCCAGTGAGTGGGCTGCGGGTGGCTTTGGGCAGGTCTTCCTGCCTCCCCTCCCTCCCTCCTTTGCAGTGCACCAAGTTGGGCCAGGCCAAGAGAGGAGGCAGCTTTCCCTCCAGGGCGCACGGCAGCATCCACGCACAGTGGCACCAGCCTTGCTGCCCTTGCCGCGGCTGCTGCGTCTCATCCTGAATGGCTGCCTAGAAGGTGATGAGGAGCCTGAGCTTGCCTGGGCTGCCACCTCCTTCCCGACGCAATGAAGGAATGAAGGAAGGAGAGCTGCTCCTGCTGCCACTGTAGGAGGAAGAGGAGGGAGAGGCGCAGCAGAGGGATCCCAGCGGTGGCACCTCAGGGTGGCGATCTGGAGCAGGAAGCATTGCTGGGACCCCAGAGATGCACTGATCATGGACCGACCGTGGTGGCATTCCACCCACTTGCCCCTCCCTCCCCCTTTTTTCCATGTCAGCCTTTTGGTGTCTGGGGGGGGACCGGCCCACTGTTTGAAAACTTTGAGGACCCCTGGTATAAGGCATCTCCATACCCATGTGGACTATGGGCCACCAGTAATAAAACGTTAAATCCATCAAATGGGTCTATTTTGAAAGAAAGTTTAAAAAGATTGAACAGCAAATAGGAACTTCTGTGTACCTTGTATTTCACATAGTCTTCCAATCTGTGATCCTTGATAAATAGGAAAATCGGGAGTTGCCTCTCGAACTGCTGGAGCATACCCTGAAAGAAGTCACCACAATACATGACCAGAAGTCACACTTGCCAAACTCTTCACACACAGTTCAAATAACACACAGCAAACTGAGGCTGTTCTATTTTGTTTTATTTTTCCTGTAAAATGTGAAAAATGTTTTATTTTGCCTGGGGTTTTGTTGTCAATATTTTGTGGAATATCAGCAATTTCAGCTTTTTTACACAAAACAAAGATTAGATCTGGTGAACTAGTTTCTACAATTAGCAGAATCAAGTGGTAGTGTGTATTGTCCCTAGACTGGTCTTTTAAAATAGCAAAGCAGGGAAGGAGTGATAGCTTGAATTCTCGTATACAGTGGTACCTCAAGTCAAGAAATTAATAAATTCCAAATGCATACCCAACATTTTTCTTGGTTTAGTCTTTCCTGATATTTCTCCTTTCAACATGCACTAAAGAAGAAAATATTTATCTCTGCTACATTATGCCTCATGGCGCAGTGGTTAAATGCCTGTACTGCAGGTAAAACTGTGCTCACGACCTGGGTTCAATCCCCGGTAGCAGGCTCAAGGTTCACTCAGCCTTCCATCCTTCCGAGGTCGGTAAAATGAGTACCCAGCTTGCTGGGGGGGGGCAATGTGTAGCCTGCACACTGTAATTAAAATTGTAAACCGCCCAGAGACTACTTGTAGTGGTATGGGGCGGTATATAAGCAGAACACTTTGCTTTTACATGAAACGTGAAAAAGCGCTCTGTATAGAACTAGCTGTGACCCTCCTTCAGATTAAAGAAAGTATAAGGACATCCAAGACTGAGGATGGTGGTCTTCACAATGACACCCCCGTTTTTTAATTGATGTAAAATGAACGTACACAAGATTCAGTGAACCCTGCTAATTTTCTGTTTCAATAAGAGAGGGGTTTTTTGGTGCACACCTCCATTCAACTGAAGAGGAAGATCATATTGAACTACCTAGAGTAGATTTTACTCCAATGTATCCAATAATTTTCTAGGCCCATTTGAATAAATGGTATTTACAGAGGAGCTGACTCGACAATTCCCCAGTGGGATTGGGCCTGATCTGGTGTGATTTACTATGATATGCACACTAAGCAGCAGGATTTCAGCCATACAGTTATATTTTATGTATGTATTGGATCCTTCCTTACTGTACAGGATATTGAAATGTATGTTTCTTTCCAGCAGCATATACAAACATGACATTTGGGACAAATTCAGAGTGAAGAAGATTTACTTCAAATATCACACTGTATCTATTAAATGTTTTCCATATACAGCAGTACCTCTACTTATGAGCAACTCGACTTAAGAACAAAAAACTGTTGGCGTTTTAACTCCTGCCTTACAAATCTTAAATGCAGTCTGCTCTACATACATTTTTTTATTTTTGATTTTTTTAAATAGGGCTGCTCTAATTAAGAGTTGCTTAAGAGCATGCATTCAGAATGGATTAAATTCATAAGTAGAGGTACCACTGTAGTAGTTCTTGGCAGTTTACATTTAAAAGGAAAGGGAGAATGGAAAACAATGTTGTGAATTAAAATCACATTGTGGGACTGGACTTAGAAGCCAGATAAATGTAGGTATACTATACATTGATTCATTCTAAGTATGTAATCAAACATCTTTTCCCTGTGAATTACAGCAAATTATATTGCCATTAAAGAGCAAGTATAACATCCAACTATTTATTTTTGTTAGTAGAATCTTAATCTACAGCCTTTTAAAAAATCTTTATCAACCAAACCCACCACATTTTCCTGTAATACTCTTCAAAAGCAGGTGAAATGAGGCATCCCCAAGTTCAAATGCACCATTCCCAATTTAAGATTTTTAATTGTCTTGTTTGCCATCAATTCTGCAGGGGAAAACTGTGCTAAGGAACAGAATGTTTGTATAAGTGCAGATAATGAATACAAGTACTGTGGATCTTTTTAAACAATTGATTTCTGAGTAATCTCACAAGTATGATTAGCTTGTCTGTTAAAGAGGACAACCATGTTAAATCAAAAGGTTTAATATTATTTATTTTAATTTCAATCTGTACCCAAAACTATGTGTAATGTATATTTTATTAATATCAAATTATGTTATAGAAGCAAGTATCTTTTGTTGAAACAGAAACTCATAACTAGACAAATATTTTCTACTCAAACAAAATGACTTCTATCACATTCTATTCTTGTCATTATTATTTTTATTTCAATGACATCTGGAACGCTATACACACAATCCACCAATTTCCTCTTTTGAGCACAGTAACCCCCCACCTATCATTGGTTTTAGGTACCCGATGGGGTTTAAATACAGTGGTGCCTTGTATAAAGGTATTAATTCATTCCAAATGGAATTATGTTAAGCAAATTTTCCTTTATAAAAATTTCCCATAGGAATGCATTGAAAATAGAGTAATCCCATTTTATGTTGTATGGATTTGCCCCATAGGCGATTATGTTAAACAAATTTCCCCCATCTCCGGAATTTTTTATGTTGTACAGATTTTATGCTATACAAACTGTAAATACAATACTCAACATCTGATCCATTTAAGTCAGCAACGCTTCCATCATTTTAATTTTATCATCAAAGAAGGCACCTTCTCCTCTTTCTTCTGTCTACGTCCCCAGCCTATTATCCATAACAGCTTGCCTCATGAAGAGATATGGAGATTTCTAATGCTTCCTACAATATTGTGCATTTTGTGTTTGTCCGAATAATGATGCTGCCCGCATGTACAATTTCAGATTTAGCTGCAAGTGATAGCAACAAAGCAATTTTAAATTGTTAAATTATATTTAAATGCAGGTTTTTAGGCTAGTGACAGGGTTTCATTTATTTTAAAGCTTTTTGTTTGTATTTTTGAATGAATGAATCAAATCCATGCCTTTTGTTACAACTGTAGAGAGGGAAAGCAGAGGAGAGAGAACTTTGATGTCAGGACCCAAGATAAGTCTAAACCCCTGATAAATTATTTGTGGCAGAGTGAATGTCTCAGAGGACTCAATTCCTGCAGTCTACAACAGGATCTGTTTTTGTTTTGTTTTGATGCCATTTCCATGACCAAATATCATCATTGTAGGCAACTGACACAAGTGCTGAGGCATGTATATATTTATTTTATTAATTTGGGGCATGCCTCAGGAGCAAAAAGGACTTGGGTTTCAAAGGAGCCAGAGAATCTCTTTTCCTGCCTCCTATCACACAAGCTCTCCCAGGGCCTTTTCACACGACCCCTAAGATCTGCTGGTCCCTTAAATTTGGACCAGAGATCTTGGGGGTTCGTTGCTCTTTGTGCGTCCCCACCCCTCCGCACTTCCTTCTCCTGTCTGCGTGAGGGGAGGGAGGAAAAAAAGGAACAAAAGAATACCGGCTTACCTCCCGGTGCCCTGCCGGTGGAAGTTGAGCCTCCAGTCACTTCCTGGTTCCTCTTAAAGGGGCAGGAGGCAAAAAGCAACAACAAAAAGAAGGGAGGAGAGCTGGGAAGATCCGCATAAAGGAATTTTTCAACATCAAAGAGCAGGTACTTGAAAGGTGCGCTGGGTCGCGCTTATGGGGGCGTGGTCGCACTTAATTTTCTGTATGCTCCGGAGCTGGTGGGGAAACATTTTTAAGCTCCGGAGCTGGGAGCCATTTGCAGCGGAGCTTAGGGGTCGTGTATAAACGCCCCCAGATGCCAGAAATGAAATTCAAAGATAAAAGGAGCCATCACAGAAACTCCCACGAAGATTGATGGAGAAACGCAGAAACTCCAGGAGTGGAGGTGTTCATTTTTCTCCATAACCCAAACAATGTGTTTCAGGACCATAGAATTTCAGTCTTATTCTGCACCTCAAATCATACTGACTCAGAGTGGAACCTTTCAAAAGAATTTCGGTAAATGTCATTTCCACGTAAATCTGTTTTGTTGCCTAGGTATTTGATAGAGCAAGAAAAATGTCATTTCTGAAATATGAAAGGTCTCTTAAAACTGCTTACACTCCAGAAAAGAGTAGTTTCTACCTGGTTAGCTGGCAAACATTTTCAAAAAGAAGAAAAAAGTAATTTCTTTAGCTGAGTCTTTGCATATTCTCCATTGACATTTATATATTTTGCTGGAGGTACCAGAAAGTAAAACGATATATAGAATATTAATGCATTTCCCTTGAAGAAAGATCATCTATTTTTATTATGTTGAAGGATTAGAAAGGACTTCTAACAACATTCATCGTCTAGTGATATTGCTGATGTTATAAGACTGAAATATATTAGCTCATCTGCCATAAATTTTTGATCTGTTTTACGTTGTGTTTGGGCTAAAAGCAGTAGAAACTTTCAAAATGTTATGCTAGATGTAAAAGAATTTTCTGTTGTATGTTGCAAGCCAAGGCAACAATTCACATGGGACTTGGAAGAAGAATGTATGAAATTTAGAAATTGATCACAAATGGTATTGACATTGTTTGTTCACACATGCACATCAATTATATTCCCCATTCACACATTCATGATTATCAGGGATTGTTTAAAACTTTAGACAAGCACTAAGGGGAAGTGTCTTGTATTTCTTACTCATTCAAATTAAAGCAACTATATTTCACAACATTAACTGGCTCTCACCCTTGGCTAAGACCATAGCTTAAACTTTCTACAATTCCCTAGAAAGGTGTTTTTTCGAAAAGCCAGAAATATGCTTCTGTACCACTTGCGAGGAAAATGCCTTTAAAGCCCCCAATTCATATGTGTAATTAAATAATTACATTAGTGATAATTAACAAGAAACTACAGATTATTTAAGTGCCCTCCCATTCAACTTCTTAATTATTCTTGTGCACACAGCATTTCCTTTTTGCTCAGGCGCCCAAGGTGCAAATAAAGCACCCCATCTGCTCGTAATTAGACCTAAATAATTTCAGAGAATGCAGCTTATCATTTTGACTGCACATTTGATTAAGAAGAGAATGCGAGCATCATCCCGGCTTACTGGTTCAATCTCAACAAAGAAAGTAAGCCCATGTTCCCCTGCCATTAAAAGAGACTGAAAACATGATCAGTTATTTCAAGGGACGGGAGGGACCAACAAGAAGCGGAGGGTTTGGGGAGGGGGAGGAGGGTTTGCAACATTTTAGTTCATTTCATACAGACGAAAGCAAATTACAGCAAATCACCTCTCCGCTGAACAGCAGCCTCTCCATAATGACTTTATTTGCTTAATCCCCAAATTAAACAGCGTTTCGAGCGAAGGGCCTGCATTATTACTCTCATCATGTTGACAACATTTTCCTGCCGAGACCAATTTGAATAAAACAAGGGCCTTCCTTGAACTCAATCAAGGAGCCATAATGCGGTGGGTAATAGAGGTTGCTGATAGATCCACAGACAAAAGCGTTATACCTAATGATGGGATATGGATAATGGTTCTCCGAGAGGTCCTGATGCGATTCCAGTTGGCGGCCAGATGCTAAAAATCAAGAGAAGGCATTGATCAGTGACAAGGAGACGCCGCGGCAGAGAGAATCCAGTCAAACTTCGGCTGCTCCCCCCCTCTCTTTTCCCACTGTACAGTTAAGCCAGGCATAAATTATATTAATTGATTTAATCACATACTTAAAACATTTTCCCCAATTAATTTAATTAGATGGCTACATGAAGCTACTGGCAGGGGAAGATTAGAGGCTGATCACTTAATTAACAGAATATGAATGAAAAAAAAAAGAGGGAAGGGGAAAAAAGGGGGGGGGGAAGCAAACATAAATGAAATGGTGATCACTAATTAAAAGCCTGTCTGCAAACTTAAGTACTTTCTGACAAAGTAGAGATTACTACAGAGGCAAAAGAGACTCCCCGCCCTCCACCAGAAGCATAATATAGCTATAGTGGGAAGAGGAGGGGGAAAAGAGGCAATATTTATTCAGAACAAAACTAGATATGGAGATAAAAATGGGGTTTCTTCTGAGAATACAAGCCTTATGGGATTTTCTCTCTTTTCCAAATTACTATATGCATATGGAAATCTGATGGCGCCACCTAAAACGGTACACTTTGTCCCACACTGATGATAGATGGTGGAGAGCAATACAAGGCATGCAAATATAACTTCATTCCCATTTCATTTTTGCTGATGTTACTTTGTGTTTCATTGTTCCTTTAACCCTTATTGTTAACTGCCCGGAGTTCCCTGGGAAGACGGGCGGTATAAAAATAAAATAAAATAAAATAAAATAAAATAAAATAAAATAAAATAAATTCTTTTCCACATCGACATGTTACTGGAAAGCAAAGGGTAAGCAGAGTAGGATTACCATTGTCAGCACAATATCCTCCAAATTCCATTACTTTTGTTTCGTACAGATAAGCAGAACACTTTACCTTTATAGGATCACAAATTCATAGAATATTTTAGTTGGAAGGGGCCTATAGGGCCATCAAGGGAGAAATCCAAATCAAAGGGGATCGGACATATGGTTGTCCAGTTTGCTTTCAGGGAAGCATATGTCCTAATTCTAAGTTTCCACTGGATGTGTGTGTTGTGTCGTTACAGTCTTAAAAAAGCTTTCAACTTTTACTTTCAACTTTTGTAGGATGTTCAGGGTGTTTTTTTGAACTGAATTATTGGGTAGAATTGTTAATGAAGTGGCAGCAATGCTGTTGCCATTTTGAGACTCCCCCCCCCAATGTATCAGAGACCCCCTTTATCTGGGGCAACCTTTGGATATCACAGAACAGGAGGGAGAACAATTTAAAGCCAGAAAATCATTGCAGCTAGTTCTAGGCAGGACCCATAGTGGAAATTTTCTGGGTCTTCCCTCCCATTCAACAGCTTCTAAAGACTGTTACAGGACAAACAGATCCCTAGAATTACCTGAATCCAATGGGGGGTGGGGAGAGGTGGGAACCAGGAAGCTTTTTCTTATCCTGAAAATGCCTTGGCATGGTTGCAGCTTATGACATTAGCAATTTTGCATGGCATAAAATCACATTTCTTCCAATTATTTGAAAGTTTTGTAGAAAAGAAGCACTACCAGAACAGCTTGCCTTAAGTGTACCTTGGCTCTGATGTAGAAATTCTCAAGGTGTCTCTGTCGTGATTCCTTCAGCATCTTACGGACACGCCTCATGTGAACCTGCACAAGCCACGAGATGACAATCACTCCCGAGGCCCACTGCTGCCGTCTGAATTGAATGTACGCTTTTCGTAACCTATAGCACCTCCACGTTGCCTGGATCTTGGTGGCTGCCACTTCGGTGCCTCTTTGGCCTTTATATTTTTGACTGGGTTGACATAAGATCTTTCTCACCGCTGAGACATTCTTTATCACCAAGAGAACTTCCTCCTTAGTGAGTCTCTGGTTGAGTTCGAAATCTGGAATCATCTCTATCACCTTCTTTCCGTTGACGACAGCAAAGGGCACCGCATAGTCCTTCAGAAGCTTCACCACTTGTTCCAAGAATGAAAGGACACTTCCCCAGAATAAGCAGCAGAACTGCTTGAACCCAAGGAAATCTGTGGATGCGTGGTCTATCACTCCTTTGTGAATACATATATCAAACTCCAAAGATGGATTCTGGAATAGTTCAGTTGCTGTCGCTTCTGAGCTCTATGGGGGGAAAAGAACAGACTGAATGGAGCCCCTTCATCATAAAATGTACCATACTACTTTCTTGTGAGATTTTGGGACTTAGGTTCAGGAACTGTGGTCCTCCAGGTGTCCTGCCCTCCCTGTCTGTTGAACTTATCATCTGCTCCCATGGGAACTGGGATTCAACCTGATTATCCAGCTACAGTCTCCCCAAGTGTGATATCCATGAGTAATAATCAGAAGTATTTCTCTGCTGATTATTTTGTCAGGAGCCACTTTCTATGCAGCTGCCTCTCTCGGTAAGCTTTTCTAATTGCAGACCAGAACATTGTCATGGTGGTGAAATGCCTTCAGTCCCTAGACTAGCCCCATTTACTCAGGGTCATCACTGACCTCTCCTAGATAGAAAAAGCTATCAAAGAATTCCTGTTCTCATCAAGACTTTGCCCACACAATCAGTTTCCCCCTGCTGTGGTGTCTTAAAAACATAAGAACATAGGAAGAGCCATGCTGGATCAGGCCAAAGGCCCATCTAGTTCAGCTTCCTGTATCTCACAGTGCCCCCACCAGATGTGTCTGGGAGCACACGAGACTAGATATCTGTCTCCTGAGACCACTCCCCTGCATCTGGCCCTTGAAGTACCCTGGTTTTAAGCCTGGAGATGACACATCTCTATCATGGTTTGTAACCCGTGATGGACTTTTCCTCCAGGAATCTGTCCAATCCCCTTTTGAAGGCATCCAGGCCAGATGCCATCACCATACCCTGTGGCAGGGAGTTCTACAGACTAACAATGCACTGGGTGAAAAAATATTTTCTTTTCTCTGTTCTTACTCTCCGAGCCCTCAATTTGAGAGTATGTCTCCTAGTTCTGGTATTTTGTGTGAGAGAGAAGAGCGTCCCTTTATCGGCTTTACTCATGCCCTGCATTACCTGTATTTTGTACGTCTCAATCATATCCCCCCTCAGGCGCCTTTTTCCCTCTCAGTTCTGCCACCTTCAAAGCTGCATTTAGTGGAGACACAGGGCCTTTCCTGTTGCTGCTTGGAACTCCCTGCCACAGGAGGCAAGCCTGGCCCCACGTTTACTGTCCTTCCACAGGCGAGCGAAGACCTTCCTCTTATTAAGTCAAGCCTTCCTTTTGTGACTGCCTGTCCAAGAAGCATTTCTAAAGGGAATGTTGTACTACCTTGAATGTGTTTTAACGTTTTTTGGGGTTTTTTTTGGGGGGGTCTTTTTAGTACATTTGCCTGGTGTGGTCACGGCCTATTTAAAATAAATAGGCTACAGCACTAATATTTGGACAAGAGCAAATAGGAGGTGTGGATGAGGGCTCTGACACCGACACATATACAGTGGTACCTTGTATAAAGTAATTAATTCGTTCCAAATGAAATTATGTTAAGCAAAATTTCCTTTATACAAACTTCCATAGGAATTCATTGAAAATGGAGTACAGGTAATCCCATTTTTATGTTGTACAGATTCTCCCCATAGGAAATTATGTTAAGGAAATTTCCCCTATCTCCGAAATTGTTTATGTTGTACAGATTTTATGTTATACAAGCTGTTTGTTATACAAGGGTCCACTGTACTGTAGTCACTAAGTTATATTGGAATATTGAGAGGAATTATTTTTGGCTGACGTGAGGAAAGCACCAATCAGTGAGATATGCTCCCTTTGTCAGCAGGCCAGACTGGGAAAAAGGTTATAGAGATAAGATGAACAGGCCAAATCAGGAACCTCCACAGTCTTATAACAGGCTCACAGGCCAAAGGTTCTTCGTTGGTGATTTACAAGATGATATAGTGGTCCCACGCCATTTCATGGTTGATATACGGTGGTCCCAGTGTATCATGGGATTGCAGTATATGAAGGCAAGGCCCCCTGGGGTAAGTGCTGCATGAGCCTGTTCGGGGCCTCCTGCACTGACCCCAGGCCTGGCGCTGCCCTGAACGGGCCTCCGAAAATGGTTCCCTGGTAAACTGGAAGTGGCTTCCGAAAAACCAGAAGTGACTTCTGAATTGCCTGAAACTACTTCTGGGGCCTCCGACAGGCCCAGAAAGCCCATTGGAGGCCCATTCGGGGTAGCACCAGGCCTCAGGTAAGTGTAGGAGGCCCCAGACAGCCCCCCCCCCAGTCCCAACCCGACCCAGCATCCGCACAACGCAGATTTTCCTGTATCGCAGGTCAGGTTGGGTCCCTAACCCCCGCGATAGGTGAGGAGGGGGGTTGTTACTGTAATTGTTCTTGGTAACACGGTCATACCTTTGGCAGGCAGGTTGAGATAGTGGCTAGCTCCTGCTTCTGAACTTCTTGAAAAATCTCTTCCCTTGATTTCTTTGTTGGAATGACAGAGCTGCAGGAGGGTGGTGGAGCAAAGGTGCCCTCATCCTTATTTTCCTTCCTCATGTGAGCTAAGATGTGCACTGGCTTCTGATACAGATGAGGGATCACTTCCGTCTTCTTGCTGTCTATCTGCCCATCTATGGTATCTGTGGGAATTCCACAGGTATCTATGGGGGAACACAATATCCATTTAAAAAGTAAGCTCAAGAGCACTAGAGGAGGGCAGTAAAGATGATCAACGGCCCCCATAAAAACATAAGATGAGGCATGCTGGATCAGGCCAAAGGCCCATCTAGTCCATCTTCCTGTATCTCACAGCCCCCCCCCCCCTCAAATGCACCTGGGAGCGTGCGAGACTAGATATCTGTCTTCTGATACCACTCCCCTGCATATGACCCTTGAAGTACGTGGAGATGACTTCTCCATCTTGGTTTGTAACCTGTGATGGACTTTACCTCCAGGAATTTGTCCAATCCCCTTTTGAAGGCATCCAGGCCAAATGCCATCACCACCTCCTGTGACAGGGAGTTGCACAGACTAACAACACGCTGGGTAAAGAAATATTTTATTTTGCCTGTTTTTACTCTCCCAACCCTCAATTTGAGTGGATGTCCCCTAGTTCTGGTATTTTGTGAGAGAAAGAAGAGTGTCCCTCTATCCACTTTACTCATGCCCTGTATTATTTTGTACGTCTCAATCCCAAACCAAGCCCTGCGAGGAAAGACGGAAAGAAATTGGCATGTTTAGCTCAGAGAAAAGAAAACAGAGGGGTGGGGTATGATAGCACTCTTCAACAACTTGAAAGATTGTTATCACACACAGAAGAGGCAAGATTTGTTATGGATCATCTCAAAGTGCATAATAATATGCATGATAATGGACTCAGGTTATAGGAAGCCAGATATGGTAAAATATCAGGGGGAAAATCATTCCTAATCATTGCAGCAGTACAACAATAGAAACAACTTGGGAGGTGGTGAGTACCCCAGCACTTGAGGAAAAAAAGCAGAGAACCATCTGTCAGAAATATATTGATTTGGATTCCTACACTGGGCAAGGGTTGGACCCAATAGCTTCAAACTCCATTATTCTGTGAGGCAAGATCCCAAATGTCAAAAGACAATTACGCCAATGACCAAAGCCATAAGGGATCAAGGCCAGCTCTGTTTTGTTGCCAAATTTTTGCTATCAGACTGACCCATGGGTCACACTAGGCGATAAAGGGCCAACATTGGAAATAGGGGTATCAAGACAAAAGGTGATTGCTTCTGACTCTCTTGGACTTGGAAGGGGGGGAAATGCAACTACAGTAGGACCCCTGTACTCACTGATTCATTAACCACTGATTCACTTATCCACAGTTGGCAGAGGAAAAATTAAATAAACAATTCAGCAGCTGTAAAGCAAGCTACTGTCGTAAAACAGCCATAAAGCAAGCTACTGTCCCAAAACAGCAGCTGTAAAGCAAGCTACTGTTACAAAATAGCAGTTTGGGTTTTTTTGGCATTCTCTCTTATCCATGTTTTCATTATCCATGGGAAAGTCTGGAACTGATCCCCAGCGGATACCTACTGTATATATTATAGTACAGTAACCCCCGCCATTTCGCGGTACCTGTATTGGAGTCCCGCTATATCACAGGACCGCAGGACCAGCCTGGGCTCCAGCTGATTAGCGCTGGGGTGGGGGAGAAAAACCTTTATTTCCCCACCCCAGCACCAATGAACTGGAGCCCGGGATGTGGGGAAGGAGGGTGGTTTAAAACACCCAGGCTTTTAAAACCTTTTTCTCCCTTCCCCAAGCCCTGGGCTCCAGCTCGGTGGTAGATCAGATCCCCCAATGCTGCTCACCCATGCTGTCCCAAGACTTCTTGGAGCAGTGCGGGCGAGTGGCATTGGGGGATCAGATCCCCCACCGCCGCTCGCCTGGCCTGCTCTGAAAAGTCTTGGAGCAGCCCGAGCAAGTGGTGTTGGGGGATATGATCGCCCCCCAGGCTCTCCCCACCTGCATCTGCATATCACAGATTTTCAGTCATCGTGGGTCGGGTGGGTCCTTAACCCCCGCAATAGGCCGGGGGTTACTGTATTACAATATTGTTATATTATAATGTTATATGCATCTTCGCTACTTGATGTTTTTATAATTTGTACCTTTGCTTGTTGTTCACCGCCCAGAGTGACCTTCAGGCCATATGGGCAGTACGTATATAAATTGACTGAATGAATAAATAAATAAACCACTTTCATTCATTGCCAAATCAACCGACTTCACGGGAATTGCCTGCTGCCATGAGGATGAACCCTCGTACCATCACTACAAATGAACAGAGGCAAGACTTGCCAGATGATGGTAAATATTCAACTTGCATTACTTGCAGCATCTCGTTGTCCACACCTGTAGCTGGTTTTCTGTGCCTTCTGTGAATTGGAGCCGGAATGGATAGAACAAGAGGCTTCTCAAGAGTGATTCTAGCAGCACGAGGGATCAAATCCCTTTCAATTAAACTTAGGATGCCTAGATGAAATCAACAGTGTTTAAATATGTCATTACACACACCGATTTATTGTTTGGTGCAAAGTTCCCAATTCTAAAACTGATCCCAACAAGGTCGATGAGTTCTATTTCCAAGTATGATTTCTAAGTGAAGCATATTTGGTTTTTATTAAGGAAGACTGAGAGACAGGAAGGAAGAAACTGAAAGGAGGATGGGGTGAAGAATTCTCCTCTTGCTCGTAGAATCCTCCACCTTTTAATCTTGTACACTTTGGAGACAGGAAGTAGTTGACAAAGGGCCTTTTCACACGACCCCTAAGATCTACTGGCCACTTAAATTCGGACCAGAGATCTTGGGGGTTCGTTGCTCTTCCTGCGTCCCCACCCCTCTGCACTTCCTTGATCCTGTTTGCGTGAGGGGAGGGAGAAAAAAGGGGATAAAAGAATGTAGGCTCACCTCCGTTTGCCGGTCCAAGCCTCCCCAAGCCCCGCCGTCGTCCTGATTCCTTCTCTTAAAGGGGCGGGAGGCAAAAACAACAACAAAAAGAAGCGAGGAGAGCCTGGCACTCACTCCTTTACATCCGGATCTGGGATTTTTCACCCTCCAAGAGCAGGTACCTGAAAAGTGCGCTGGGACGCGCTTAGGTGGGCGTGGCCGCACTTAATTTTCTATAAACTCCGGAGTTGGTGGGGAAACAATTTTAAGCTCCAGAGCTGGGAGCCATTTGCGGTGGAGTTTAGGGGTCGTGTACAAATACCCAAAGAAATGTCAGATGACAGGGAGACAAGAGGTGGAAGACGATTCTTCTCCCCATCTCCTTTCATCTCTTTCCTCTGCCGTGTCTACATAGAACTTGGCATGGGCAGAAGAATACTCCTGTTCCTTTTCTAGCTCCTGATCTCACACTATGGAACACAGAAAGCTGCCTCACACTGACACAGATTCTTGCTCAAGGTACCCCAGTACTATTGACACTAAAAGGTAGCAGAACCACCCGAGGAATGGAGGCTAAAGCAGATTTCTTCCTTAACGCTACCTGCCGATGTCAGGGATTGAACCTACAAAGAGGAGCCCCGTGGCGCAGTGGTTAAATGCCTGTACTGCAGCCAAAACTGTGCTCACGACCAGGAGTTCAATCACAGGTCGCCAGCTCATGGTTGACTCGGCCTTCTATCCTTCTGAGGTCGGTAAAATGAGTACCCAGCTCGCTGGGGGGGGGCAATGGGGCAATGTGTACCCTGCATAATTAAACTGTAAAGTGCTTGAAGCACTATGGGGCAGTATATAAGCAGAACACTTTGCTTTTTTTTTTTTGTGCTTTTACAACCACCTGCCTGCAGAAAACATAGTCTGTTATAGAGATGGGAACAAAACGCCAAAATGGTGTTTCATTTCCTATTTCATTTGTTTACCCTGTTTGGTTTATTACAAAATGAATTTTGTTTAAAAAATTATTTCGTATTTCATTTCATTTCATTTTTTGTTTTTAATTTTTATATATATATTTACATTGTTGATCTTTTTTTTTTACTCCCACCGACCAGCTGGTGCATTATTTTTTCCACTGACTACACACACACAAACACACACACACAAAAATTTATTTTTCCCACTTGTCAAAACATAAAAAATGAAATACGAAATGGAACAAAATGAAAATTTCCATTTTGTTTCGTTTTGTTTTTTTAAGGGCACTTCATTTTTTGTTTCGTTAGGAAGCAAAATGTAATGAAAAAACGAAACAAAAAAATCATTTCGTGCCCATCTCTAGTCTGTTACTAAATTACTACCCTGGGAAGGAGATAAAGGAAGGGTGGAAGTAGGGGAGATAACAATTAGGCCTTCACCAAGCTTTAGTACAATGAATATCTTTAACTGCAAACATATAAAGAAATAAACTCAACCAGACAGGACAAGAGTCTTTGAGTGACTGACCTTTTTCTGCATCTTTCTCAGAGACAGGCAAACCTGTGCAAAACTTATTCAGATGGAAGGAAGGTGGAGCTACCAAGAGGTTACTAACAGTAACACCTTTTGCCACTTTCTGTGTAGGTGCCTAAGGACAGATGAGAGGATTTTTTTGTTTTGCTTTAGCTGCAAACCTTTTTGATATTAAGGAGCTGTTTACTCATGCATGCCTACATAATAAACACTATTTCTAATATCAATAGTCAAAGTAACTCTTAATATGAAAAGCATAGTGAGCTTAGATTTCAGTAGTTCAGAAAAATACATGATTGTTGGCAGTCATCAGTTTAAATCATTCAAAATAGAAAAATAGTAGCTTGCCGCTCCCTCACCAAATAAGTATCCATATTACACTGTGAGTAAGCTCTGCAATCTCATCAATATGTCTGGCAACTGCAATAAAATGCAACCCTTTAGAACCTAGGTCAACATGGCATGTACAACCCCTCAATTTTTTTGGGGGGGGGGTTATACTGCAGAAACATGAGTACAAGAAACTTATCTCAGGAATTCATCAGATAAAGAGGTCTGGAATAAGCCCATTAAAAAGGAAGGGACCAGAAGAAACCCACACCATGCTCACATGATCCTACTTGAAAAATCTAGGCAAATGCCTTTATTCCGACACAATGACTCTGACATGTCTAATTTCACAAAAACATTCTGGCGGAGAGAAACATTACACCAGAACACAATTTTCAAAGGTTAGAACAGAGATCTTAATTTAGGCTGCCGGCAAACATTTACTCTGTATAATATGCTTTGAACGTGTTGCAGAAGTATTTCCTCAGTATCTCAAGCAATTCTGTGTATAATTAACTTGAGGCATGAGACAAAACAATTCTATTAGTCTTTTTGAAGTGCATTTCTCTGGTGTATAAAAACACCCTACTCAATATGGTTATTTTTTTGCAGTGCTTCAATTTAAACTGAGCATTTTAAAAACCATGTTCTTTTTTTCTCGTTCTTATTATTAACAAAACAGTGTTGAGGCAAAATCCAGTCTATTACAAAAAACCAAATGGACACTGAATGTTGTATGGATAAGGCCATCTCCTTTGTCTCCATTGTTGTCACAGCAGAGCAGTTAACAGACAAGTTTTCCCCCCCCTAGCATCAGATCAATTTCAGCAATGGAACATAAGCAGAACAGTTGGCTGCAGATTTATGGCTGTTTCAGTTCGTACTCTTTAGTGACACTGATAAATTATTTGGATAATGATTTCACATTACTAGTGGCCCATAGAAATAAGTCTGCAAATCTATGAACACATGGAAAATATATAGTCCATGCAACTAGCCTCCCCCCCAGCAACATTTTCCATCTGTGATGAAATTTGGAATTCTAGTACAGTGGACCCTTGCATAACAAGTGGTTTGTTTAACATAAAAGCCGCTTAAAGGAAAATAATTCTGGAGATAGGTGGAAATCGCTTAACAAAATCGCCTATGGGGTGAATCCGTACTACAGAAAAACGGTCGTGATTAGGGATTAATATGTTTTCAATGCATTCTAATGGAAAAATTGTACAAAGGAAAATTTGCATCACAGATTTTCATTTGGAACAAATTAGTTCCGTTATTCAAGGCACCACTATATTTGAGGATCTTTAGGTTTGGTATATGAAACTGCTTACTGGTAAATAACACTTGAATCAAGAAGACTTGTTTAAGAATCTGTCTTTAGTGACAATCTTACAAGATGCAGTTCCCTTCCTTATCTTAGTGATTCACAAAGACAGCAGGAATACTTCCAAAAGCCTTGTATAGTAGGCCGACATCAGGATCGAGTTCAAAGGTGATTCATATCAGGCGGCTGATGTGATATTTAAGACAAGTGATTTCACAGATGACTGCTGATTCTGCTAAGTACCAGGCCAACATAACAAACTATGAAATGCAGTTTTGCTCTTCTTCTATATGTATGCATACATTTATTTCAAAGAATATCAAGGTATAAACTCTTGGGAAACACTTCCCAACTGAAAGCCTACCACATGTTATTCTCTAAATCAGTGGTTCCCAACCTTCCTAATGTCGCAACCCCTGAATACAGTTCCTCATGTTGTGGTGACCCCTTGCCCTGCTTGAAAGAGGCCACAAGCCCCCTTGGGCAGGCCACTGCCAGAGGTGCCACAGAGAACTTCCCTCTATAGGCACCCTCAGCCAATCACAGCCTCCGGTGCCATTGACTGACATCCCCTCCAACCTATCAAGCTGTAACTCACTCTTCCCCCCCTTCCTCCCCCTTCTCCCCCAGACCCAAGCCGTTTGTGCCTTTTTCTTCACTGGCTCATGGCGACCCCTGTGAAATGGTCATGCGACCCCCAAAGGGGTCCCGACCCCCAGGTTGGGAACCACTACTCTAAATCTATCTTTCTGAAAACTGTCACACTGTACATGTGCACATACAGGAATTAGATACAGGACTCTCGTAAATGTTACATGTGCTGAAAGAAAGAAAGAAAGAAAGAAAGAAAGAAAGAAAGAAAGAAAGAAAGAAAGAAAGAAAGAAAGAAAGAAAGAAAGAAAGAAAGAAAGAAAGAAAGAAAGAAAGAACAAATGAACAGAAGCGGCACAGAAGGAAGTGAACAAAATAATTGCTGGTTTGAATTGCCACACATTTTACTTGCGGGCAGAGGGCCAGTTTATACCAAGCAGAATCGGCCAACCCTGCTGATTGGGATTCCAGGCTGGGCCTCTGTTCTTGTTCGTCGCCAGCTGTAAGCCAGCAGCCCATAGCATCTCAATCAGGCACTGAGTTCCATCAAAGAATGCTGATATGGATGGAAGCAGCGTCAAACTGCACTCTGGCTTGTGGAATGACAGTCAATCTTGGATTCCAGATGACAAGAACTGGATAACAAATGTAAAACAAATGGTGACCTTTCCAAAGATTAATTTGTTTACCAACAAAAAGCTCTCTGTTAGTCATCCAAGAGAGAGGTGACCTTCATATTCCCATTTCTAGGTTGAGAGAAGCCTGAATGTAGTCATCTGTTCACTTAACTCTCTCACCAATTATTCCCTTTCTTATTTTTGGTAAAAAGCGACAGTTTATTAATTCACCGTTGTCTCTTGTTATATTCTTTACAAATACAAAAAAAGTAGTCTAAACTACTGCAGTGGAACATCAATTTGTTTAAGTCTACTTCTGCTACTGTTGCCAAAATTATAGATTTGTTTGTAATTGCAGCCACATGGGAAGACTTTAAATGCCCAGGTTTTTACAGGTTCTGTACCCTTTTGGTTCACTTTGCTGTTCAGCTAAAATAAAATAATATGTTTAATTTTTATCATTTTAAAAATGCATGTGCATTTTCTGTAAATAAAATAAAATTCAAAATCAAGAATTGAAATACATACTCGAGCAACACAAATACATATCTACACAGACCTAGAGGAAAGTAGGCAGAGAGTAAATAAAGAAGAAGCAGTTGGAGCAACTTAGATAAATGAGCAGTAGATCTTGTAAAAATCCGTGATTATTACAGCACAGTATTAAATAATTCCTCATTAATAAATGAAGAGATTCCAAGTCAACATCACATCACACTTCTTTCTTTCTTTCTTTCTTTCTTTCTTTCTTTCTTTCTT
>JAHTLZ010000252.1:8248187-8265519 GCA_023846285.1 Phrynocephalus versicolor | reverse complement strand
CCATTCCACACACCTCAGGACCTTAGGCAACTGACCCAGCAGATCGGTTTCCTGAAGTTCTGGGTGGCACAACCCGGTAGGTCAGTTCCCTAAGGTTCTGGGGTGTGTGGAATGGTATGCATGTGCGCGCAACCTGGCAGCTCAGTTCTCCAAGGTGAGGTGGGGGGAAGGCATGCACCTGTGGCCGGCATATCTGCAATATACCAGGACCACAATTCATGAACTGCAATGTGGCGGGGGAGTACTGTACACTGATTCTTAATTTTTTACATACTATACTGTATTTCCATCTGTCTACTACCATTTTGCACCTGGCCCTAAATGGTAGCTTTTAGATTACCAGTAAACAGCAAACCTCCTTTAGGCTTATGGTGTATGAATCCTTTCCTTAGACCACAGTGTTGTTTTATTTTATGTCCATGTCATTTTGTTGTAAGCAGTCCTGAGTAGTGGCCTGGTCACTAGATTTGGGGGGGGGGGTAAAAATTAAAAAATAATAATGATAAAATAAATAATCTTAGTTACTTACAGGAGCCATTTTCCTTCGGTTAATGCGTGGCAGGCTAACTCCATAGTTCTCATTTAGAACGCTTCGGTGGCAGGCATGTTCTGGATTGTACAAAATCTTTACCATTGTTGAAAACTTGTGCTGTAAGAAAAAGCGATAAATGGAAGCTATGCAGAACTAAAACATGGTGAACGTTCCCCTGTTGCAGGGATCTTCTACAACCAAACAATATGAAAGCATGCAAGGTATTCAATTCTATTATTAAGAATGTACCTCTGTAGATTATGTGCTGCGAGAGTTGGTTTAGGTTAATATAGGCAACCGATAGTGGGGAGTGCAAATGACAAAGCAGAAGGAATAAGCATCTTGTTCTTGTACAAACATTGTACAGATGAGGGATGATAAAGCAAACTAAAGTTTTCTGCTTACATACCACCCAATACCACTTCAAGTAGTCTGTGGGAGGTTTACAGTTTTTTAATTACAGTATGCAGGCTACACATTGACACACCCCCCCCAGCAATCTGGGTACTCATTTTACTGACTTCAGAAGGATGGAAGGCTGAGTGAACCTTCAGCCTGCTACCTGGGACTGAACCCCAGGTCATGAGCACAATTTTAGCTGCAGTACAGGCATTTAAGCACTGCGCCACAGGGCTCCTTATAAAGGGAAGATAAGAGCCAAGGAGTAGTACTGTAGACAAAGTTTTAGAAGAGTAAGAGGTGAAAGATTGATACGATCTGAAGAGAAACCAGAGTAGGAGAGAGAATCCCAGCTCCTGGTGCTCCTGCCCTCTGAAAATGCCAGCCACAGAGACTGGCGAAACGTTGGGAAGAAAACCCTCCAGAACGTGGCCAAACGACTCACAAAACCCACAACAACCATCATTAATTTGTTCATTCTCTTAGAACAAGGGATGCATAACAGCAGTGACTGAAGCAAGACCTTATTTAAGAAGTGTGGAACAGAACAATAGCAGGTCTGTGCATAAATGGTGGGGGGTGATATTAATTTAAGGTTCTCACCACCCAACGCATTTTCTCTTTCACACACAGAACTAGCCATGATTCCTTTCTCCCCCTCATGCAAGTCTCCATCCACGCCTCCGCCCAGTTCACCTCTCTAATGTAAATCCTAACTCCACAGAGTACTGGGAACACTCTGACTGGAGTGGCAGGTGAGTAGAGGGGAGGAGGACAAACCCCTTTCCACACACTACTGTCCCAACAAGAATTTCTAGAATTTAGGCCTAGCACGCTTAGGAGCCAAGCCACAACCCACCCCATCCAGTACATCACGAGGAAAATGGCGGGAAGACCCGAGAAGGGAAGCTGTGGGCTAGATAGAAAGAGGCTACCTTTGGCTTCAAAGGTACAGAACTGCATTTCTCTGCTGCTTTTCTGGTCTGAAATGCTACTCATTTTGTGGAGGTGGGGGTTCCTTGTGTATAGCCGATTTAACTTGTTTCTGCTACCAAACTCACCTTAAATTGATTTTTTTAAAAAATAGTATTGTGGTCCACTGAACTGAAACAATGTTTTGCATATCAGCTTTTAAAGTCCACAAGAATAAAGAACTTTCTTGAGAATTAAATGAAATATAAATAATGATAGAAATGGAAATTCAGATTCTAAAGGGACTTTTTCTTTCTGAATGAAACAAATTTAGCTGTTCTGTTTGTTAAAAAAAATTACTGTGGAATCAAATCTCTGAGAAAAAAAGAAATGGACGGGAGACACCTTGTGTAAGGGCATTTTCTTTTCATGAGTTCAGTGTTTTTAATATGCTAAAGAAAAGATGGCATATTAGAATGTGTGGCAAGAAAAGCTATTTTTTCCGTTTTCTGTATTTCCCCTCAAAATGCAGCCTTGACAATTATTTTAAACTTCTCCTGGTTTGCTCCCCAGCTGATGGATAGAGTTCCCTTTGGGAAGATGGGTGGGGTATAATTTTAATAATAAATGAATAATAAAATAAAACTATGTCTGTGCCCATTTAGAGCTCTGCTGAATTTCCTAGAGTGGGGTGAACTAAGCTTCTGAGGCTAAAGATTTACTATAACTTTTTATATAACATTCCTACACAAGTGAAGCCTAGATCCTGAACATGAAGCAAGTATATAAAGATGTGCCAGTTATGTGCCTCACAGTTATTTTGTTCAAAAATATCTATGCCATTTTTAGAATCGACATCTGAAATGAATTATTTAAATTGCAATGTTTTTATGGCACTTTCAGAAAACGATTAGCTAGTGAATATTTTAACCTATTCTGTGCTCAGAAGCTCAGAACAGGTAAATCACATCCATTTCACTGCTGGATTTCACAATTCCTTAATAATAAAAAGTCATTCTGCCAATGTGCAATCACAGAAAACAGCTGGCAAAACAGCATTACATTTCTTTTTTGACTGAGAATTATTAGAGCTCTCTCATGTGTCAGCAGATGCTATCAACATGGAAGGGCAGTGGGGCTCCAGCCGCCCAAGGTAAACTGTAGGGGGAAAACCATTGTGTGTGTGCCCCCTCTTTAAATTAAGCTCAACCATGCATGCTGCAATGGAAGGATGGGACGGAAGGAAAAGTATTTCATAGAGCCAATGAATCCCCTTTTTGCTGCACTGTCACTCAGGGCCAACGATAGTGGCGATTTATTCCAAATTTTACATGAAAGTTGGCACAGATAAAGTCTCTTTCCACACGACCCCTAAGATCCGCTGGCCACTTAAATTCGGACCAGAGATCTTGGGGGTTCATTCCTCTTCCTGCGTCCCCACCCCTCCACAATTCCTTGATCCTCTCTGCGTGAGGGGAGGGAGAAAAAAGGGGACAAAAGAATGCAGGCTCACCTCCGTTTGCCGGTCCAAGCGTCCCCAAGCCCCGTCGCCGTCCTTCCTTCTCTTAAAGGGGCGAGAGGCAAAAAAACAACAACAAACAGAAGCGAAGAGAGCCGGGCACTCACTCCTTTACAAGCGGATCTGGGATTTTTCACCCTCCAAGAGCAGGTACCTGAAAAGTGCGCTGGGACGCGCTTAGGTGGGCGTGGCCGCACTTAATTTTCTGTAAACTCCAGAGCTGGTGGGGAAACAATTTTAAGCTCCGGAGCTGGGAGCCATTTGCGGCGGAGTTTAGGGGTCGTGTACAAATACCCAAAATCAGTGTAAAAACTGGCCGCACAACATATAGCTAAGCATGGGAAAGCCCTTTTCTCAACTGGTTAATCATCCCTTTTTGTTCACTCAGCAGAGGGTGGCTCACTTCTTTTTCTGATTTCTATGGCAGTGCTTTTCTTTAGGGCAGGTATGAGTGCAAAGAGGCAATAATGGAAGTGCCAGCAGGCATCCTATTACAGTACTTTCCCTAAACTGAGGCCTGTTATCTTCTTTCTCCAGATAATATTACTATTTTTAAAAAGCATTGCCAATGTTTGCCAAAGGTAGTATAGTACCAGAGAAGTGTTGTGTAATGTTAGAAAACAAACATACAAACAAACAGTTGCGAGTTTTTCGGGCTGTTAGGCCATGTTCTGGAAATTTTTCTTCCTGACGTTTTGCCAGACTCTGTGGCTGGCATCTTCAGAGGGCAAGTTGCTCAGGGAACTAGGAGTTCTCACCCCAGAGCTCAGAGAGAACTCCTAGTTCCTTGAGCTCCTTGACCCCTGAGGATGCCAACCACAGAGTCTGACGAAAAGGCAGGAAGAAAAACTTATAGAACACAGCCAAACATCCCGAAAAACTCACAAGAACTACCAGATCCCGGATGTGAAAACCTTTGAGAAAACAAACAAACAAACAAACAAACAGGATGAAAGGAAGGGGTCCCAGTAAAAACTGCCACTTTCTGCAAATACTGTATGATTCATTTTCAAAGCTTTCTACCTCTGTCACATGGACACCTACAACACAGAAGCTGATATGGGCAGTTACAACGATTTCACCCACGGAAACTAGGAGAGATACATAAACACCCTTTGAAAAACTTCACAAAAACTGATTTTTCTTCCCTGTATTGTCCCACTCTCAGTTAAGTTATGGGCAAATATGTTATGTGCAGCTCTGCTCACTGGGCTACTAATTTCCTTAATCTGTGTGAACACTCCAAGGCTGAAAAGAATAAATGCTACTCAGGACATTTAAAAAAACAGAGGTAAGCAAATTTTGAAAAAGAAGAAGGCTCTGCCCATTGTAAATGTTTTCAAACCCTTCCTCCTCCTTTATATTTCAAGAACACTATGGAGAATACATAGATTTAAGATCAAGTCTCTACCACATTTCATTTGCTCCCCCTCATTATTTTGTAATGTTTCAAGAAGAGTCCTTCGATTTCAAACAATTGCAGATTTTTGTGTCTTTCTCAATGGGCTGTTAAATACGTTAGTGTAAGCTCAGGACATACCTGTTTTGGAGATGAAGCTCATGCTTTATACTTATGTTACTGCAACTAGGAAAAAAGAAGCCCAAACACACACTTACAAGATGGGGGACACCTGTCTCAGGCATACAGTGGTCCCCCGCCCTTTCGCGGTTCATATATTGCGGTCCCGGTATATCGCGGGATATGAAAAAAGGCCCCCTGGGGTAAGGAGGAAAGGCCTTCCCAGGCCCGTCGGAGGCCCCAAAAGTGCTTCCCCACAAACCGGAAGTGACTTCTGGTAAACCGGAAGTGACCTCCGGATCACTAGAAAGCACTTTTGGGGCCTCTGGGGACTGGAAAGCCCCTTGCAGGCCCATGTGGGGCAGCGCCAGGCCGGGGGTAAGTACAAGAGCCCCCAGAGAGCCCGCCCAGTCCCGACCTGACCCAGCATCCGCATATTGCGGATTTTCAATTATTGCAGGTTGAGTCGGATCCCTAACCCCTGCGATAGGTGGGGGTTTACTATACTATGAGCAAGAAGGATATTGGAGTCATCTCAAATCACAGGTTGATTATGAGTGGAATGTGGCTACAAAAAAGGCAAGTGATATTTTAGGCTGCATTAATAGAAGTACAGTCTCCAAATCCTGTGAGGTACTCGTTCCCCTCAATTTGGCACTGGTGAGGCCTCCTATTGAGTACTGTGTCCAGTTCTGGTCACCACACTTCAAGAAAGATGCTGATGAATTGGAACAAGTTCAGAGGAGGACAACGAAGATGATTAGAGGATTGGAAACTAAGTACTGGTATTTTGCAGAAACACTGAAAGAACTGGACATGTTAGGCCTTGAGAAAAGGAGACCGAGGAGAGATATGATAATACACTTCAAATACTTGAAAGGCTTTCATATAGAGGAGGGGCAGGATCTGTCCTCAATCAACCCAGAGTGCAGGACACACAGCGATGGAGTCAACGGAGTCAAGGTACAGGAAGCTAGAGTTTGGTTAACTATCACAACAAATTTCCTAATTATTAGAGCAGTATGGCAATGGAGTGGTGAGTGCTCCAACACTGGAGACATCCAAGAGAAATTTAGACAACCGCCTGGCAGATATGCTATTATTGGAGAAGAGGGTTGGACTGAGTGGCCTTTTAGGCCCCTTCCAAATGATTCTAAGATTCTAAGTATAAGAAACAGAAAGGTCCTTGTCTCGTACCCTTACACTGGATTATACCTATTGTGCCCCATTTTCTATTCCCCTCTGGTACATACAAGGCCTCACATGCTAAAGCAGGCATGTCCAAACTTTGGCCCTCCAGATGTTTTGGACCACAACTCCCACAGTTCTTTGCCATTGGCAATCTAAGCTTAAAATTCTGGGAGTTGTGGTCCAAAACATTTGGAGGGCTGAAGTTTGGAAATGCCTGTGCTAAAGCTTTCTCTCTCCCAGTATCAAGATAGAACCTGCTTCGATTCACAGAAGCAACACCATACCTGGTCTGATCTTTCTGCTCAGAACCTTCTCTGAGAGAGCACTTTGGAAGGGAAGGTCAGTTGAAAGTATAAGATGGTTATGAAACATTGGATATTGCGGAGGAAAAGTTGCTTCAGATCTAACCTTTGAACCTGAAGACATCTGCGGTAGAGATCTGATGGGCTTAGTAGCAACTGCTGACTTCTCTGGGAAAGTTATTTCTTTTTGAGATGTCTCCAAGGGGATCCCCCTGAGTTAAGAGAGAAAATAAGAAACAGAATGGGGTAGGGGGAAACATGAAAAAACAATAAGGCTTAGTTCAATTTCAAATTTGTTTCTACAGCTGGAAGAGCTGAAATTCTAACAATTCTAATGAAGGATAGGAAACTAAACAAACAATGTTGTTAACTCTAAAACATGTGCGGAAATTTGAGGGATAAAAATAAATTTCCAGTCCAACAGTTGGTACAACAAAGTAAATTTCCAGCAAATTGCTGCTCATTTCGTCCTTAACAAAGGTTGTAATCAGAATGCATGTACTGTAATTTTGAGAATACACATCTTAAGATGAATGCTTCATCTTTTGGCTGAACGTCATAATCAGCTTTACATACTGTAAGTTTTGCTGCTGGATTTCAGGAGCGAGGAGCATTCACTCAAAATAGTAGTCAGGGGGCTGACGCGGGCATGGAAACAAACATATGAACTATTTAGGATGCCATATAATACCTTGCCCTGGAAATTAAAGAATATGTACTGTAATATTTTCAAAGCTATTGCTTACAGCCTATACTGATAAATACCCACCAACTAGGGGTAATGATTTACTTATGGTAGGCATCAGAGCAATGGTTCCCAATTTTAGCTTACTCAGGTATTCTTGGACTACAACTCCCAAAATCCCCAGGCAACACAGCTAGTGGGAATTGCAACTGAAGAAGACTTGGTGTTTCCAAGGCTGGAAACTTCTGCATTACAACAGTTAAATACACAATTTCAGGATCCAAGCTGCAAAAGAGAGGCTACCTACCTGTACCTCTGGTTCTTTGGGTGGTCATCTGTGAATTAACACAATCCAATTTTCTTCTGCACCTGCAGAGAGGCTCTCAGAATCTTCTACAGCAGGCATGTCCAAACTTCGGGTCTCCTGATCTTTTGGACCACAACTCCCAGAATTCTAAGCTTGGATTGCCAATGGCAAAGGACTGTGGTAGTTGTGGTCCAAAACCTCTGGAGGGCCGAAGTTTGGACATGCCTGCTCTAGAGCTTTAGTACACATTAGCCAGGACCACCCCCTCTGCATAATGCGCTGCCTGTACTTGAGAGTACCACAGAGCCTGTAGAACAGTATGCCATTGTCAATAAACATCTAAACAAATTTGTGATGGACAGAGAGGAAAATGGATGGGATGTGCGAATTCACAGTTGATCACTCGAAGAACCAGAGTTGCAGGTAGGTAACCAGCTTAATGTCAAAGGAGAAACGGAAGCTGATCTTTTTGTCACACATGATGCTTGATATTGTACGCCGTTTTACCCAGGAACTGTTGATTCTTGTTGTCACCTCATGACTCAGGATCCCGTCGGCTATGATCATGGAAACAAGATATTTGAACTCCTCAGTTCTTGTTAGGTCAATATCATTGATTTGGATCATACCATATTCTCATTTCAATCCATTTACAATTTCTGAGAAAATCTTAATCTGCTTTCTACTCAGTTTGTTTCTCATTAATATGCCGTATTTTCTTCATCCTAGCTCCTCTAGTTTCCATTGCCTTTGTCTTTGAAGAACTAGTCTCTCATTTGGGTCAGTCGTCAGTTATTCCATTGTTATATAGTGGGTCTGATGAAACCAGGCGATGCCCAAAGTGAAAATTCAGCTCTTTATTCCATGACAGAAACACAGGTTACATAGGGATAAAAGCAACTGCTAAAATGGCCCAAAGGCCCGTTTATATACACTCCCAGGATATTCCCGTGGCTGGCCATTGGATGGTTTAAACAGCCTGCTGCCCCCCAACTGGATAAGCCAGAATCCTGCCCTTCAGTTATTCTCCAGCCTCCAGCTCCCACATCCTACACCTGTCTCCCACTGCCTGTGCTTGGGAGCTTGATCAGTCTCCGCTCGGCTGGGGCCCGGCTAGAGCTTGGCTGTCACTAAGGTAAGTTTGGAGCCTTCCTTTCTATTTATGAATATACTCCAACCTCAAGCAGTTCAAGGATTACACTAAGAACACTACATCCATCTTCTTCTCATTCAGGTGTGGGCCAAACCTTGTCAACCGGTCACTTAATACTAGGGCTTGGCACTCAAGATCTGCCTTACTCTCTGATGCAATCATGACGTCATCAGCATCGAAGTGCATACCAGGTGACATCATGTGGGACTCAGTCAAATGCTTTCTCAAGGTCATCCACAAATTTGGCAAGCATTCCCTACACTCCCTTGTCCAAATTACTAATAACAATTTGAAGAGCACCGCGCCCAGGACTGAGCCTTTGGGTACTCCACTTGTTACTTCCCCCAGTTTAGAAAAATAACCACTGATCATCACTCTCTGAATACAATTCTGTAGACAAGTGTGTATCCACCTTACGCTTGATTTATCTAGCCCACACCTTGTTAGCTTGCTAGCCAGGATACAATGGGAACTTTGTCAAAGGCTTTGCTGAATTCGAGCTATATTACATGTACATCATTCGCTCGGTCTACCAGGGAGGTTACCTGATCAAAAATGAGATCACGTTAGTCTGGCAGGATTTCTTCTTGACAAATCTGTGTTGGCTTCTAGTTATTGTTGCATTGTAGAAGTAACAATGATGTCATGACTCGGGGGGGGGGTCTCAACTCTGGATAGTATCTAGGATGCAGTGGATCATTCCAATAGAACTGGTCACGGGGTCATAAAATGTAGACTCCTCATAACTATTCATAGGACATCTGACTCTCTGCTTGAGTCAATTCACACCCTATCAGCTCCTGGTCCAGAAGCTAATTACCATCTACCTGGATTTAATGCCAACTATAGTTTAATGCAAGGATCCTTGTCTTCCTGCCACTTACTTAAGAATTCTGTTTTGCCTTCCAGCAGGCATGAATGGCATTTTGCCATGTTTGGAAGGTGTTCCGTGTGCAGAAATGCATTCAGCCATGCTTGCCACATGGCCACGGACTTACACAACACTGGCTCTTTGGCTTGGAAACAGAGAAAACTGGTCACAAGAAGGTACAGTTTTTTTAAAAAAAAAGTAATCTTCCTTTTTAATCCATGTTTCACTTACCAAGCATCACCACAGCAACCTTTATGGTACAAGGCACTTAAATGTACAAATTATCCTTTTTGACTGTGCCCTGTGCCCTTACACCCACTCAGTCAGAATGTTCTGCACCCTGCTAGATCGCCTATCTGTCAAAAAGCTCTGAGTGGTTGAGACATTACAGTATTATTTTTAAACAAATCAACAAAGAAAAAAATGCTCTTACCATTTGGAAATCTGTCTTGAACACGGATCTCCATCATCAGTTTGTGAAATAGTTAATACAGTTCTGTTCACTGCACTTAAATACTTCTCAGTGTGCTTCTACTCAGAGGATTGGAGAGAGGGGAGAGAAAAACAAGCTATTATCGTGAGTCTGCCCAACATATTTAAATAAGTGATCTGGTTAAATGCTGGATTTTGCTAGTTTTGTGATAGACATACTGTAATAGACTCTTTAATTCTCTGAGAATTACTGGTAAAAAATCAGCAAACAGTGACCACCCAAACAGAGTAAACATAGCTTTTGACTACAATACTTCACATGTTAAACAGAATTTCCATTGGGCTAAGGTTTGGCTCTTCAATGGTGGACATTTTTTCATTTTTTCATTTTTTCCTACCTGCTTACCTTCAATCCACTTTCTGTTTTTTCAATCGCAGCTTCAAGGGTCTGAACACTTGTTTCTTCCCAGCCATGAACAATATCTTGTAGTTTCTCCTTTAGCTGTTGAAGATCTTCTTGAACCTAGAAAATAAAAAGGAGTTTACAACTGACACATGCAGCATCAGAAAATATGGCTATGTTTTACTTAAACTAAAAGAGGAACAGTCAATTGTAGCACAGCATGCACATCTAGATGTCCTAGCTGCCATGCAGGAACCCGATCACAATATTTTCAACAGATGGCCATCCAGCCTCTGCTTAAAAACCTCCAAAGAAGGAGACTCCACCACCCTCCATGGAAGCATATTCCATTGCCGAACAGCTCTAACTGTCATGAAATTCTTCCTAATGGTTAAATTGAATCTCTTTTCCTGTAGTTTGAAACCATTGCCCCGTGTCCTAGTCTCTGAAGCCATGGAAAACAAAGCAGTCCCTTCTTCAATGTGACATCCTTTCAAATATTTAAACATAGCTATCATATTCCCCCTCAGTCTTTGTTTTGTAAGGCTAAACATTCCCAGCTCCCTAAGCCGCTCCTTGTAAGACATTTCCTCCAGACCCTCAATCATTCCGGTCGCCTTCCTCTGGACCAGTTCAAGATTGTCAGTATCCTTTTTTAAATTGAGGTGCACAGACCTGGACACAGTACTCCAGATGGGGTCTGACCAGTGCAGAATAGAGTGGTACTATCACTTCCCTTGATCTAGACATGATGCTTGGATGTTGGAGGGATTACTTCAAGAAAGTTTCCAAGGAACAGTTCCCACGCACCCCGATCCCATATGTCCCCCCGAGTTCTAGGGCCTGTGCAACCTATCATATTTGAAGAAGTTGCCCTGGCAATGAAGCAGATGAAAACAGGCAAGCCACAGGACCAGATGATGTGGCGACGGAACTGTGGAAGTCACCACACTGGAACCCCAGCAATGGCTGATGGAGCTGTTTAACCAGATTTGGGTGGAGAAGAAGATACCCAACAACTGGCAATGTAGCACAACAGTGCCAACCTGGAAAAAGAAAGGGAACCCCGCAGAATACACCAATTATAGACCCATTAGATTACTTCCACATAATCTCAAAATCTTTGAGCGAGTCATCATCGGCATAAATACACAGCATTGTCCAACCAAGTGTCAACCAAGCTGGCTTCATCAAGAAGTGTGGAACAACAGACACAATCCATGCTGTGCAGCTACTACTTGAAAAACACAGGGAGAAGTGGAGACCAGTGCATGCAGTGTTCTTTGGCCACAAGAAAGTGTTTGACAGAGTATTACATCATGTCATGCAGTATGCATTGCAATATCATGGAGTCCCAGGGAAACTTGTTAGTTGGGTCAAATTAGTCTACAAGTGAAAGTCAAAAAATTAGAATATTGTGCAAATGTTCATTTGTTTCAGAAGTCAGCTCAAAGGGTGAAACTAATATGTGAGATAGACTCATTACATGGAAAGTGAGGTATGTCAAGCCTTACATTGGTATAATTGTAATGATTCTGGTGTACAGCTTATGAAAACCCCAAATTCACATCTCAGAAAATTAGAATAGTGTGAAAAGGTTCAATATTTTAGGCTCAAAGTGTCCCACTCTAATCAGCTGATGCATCCATAACACCTCCAAAGGGTTCCTGAGCCTTTGAATAGTCTCTCAGAATGGTTCAGTAGGAATCAAAATCATGGGAAAGACTGCTGACCTGACAATTGTGCAGAAAACCATCATTGACACCCTCCATAAGGAGGGAAAGCCCCAAAAGGTACAGAATGCAAAAGAAGTGGGATGTTCCCAAAGTGTTTAATCAAAGTACATCTATAGAAAGTTATATGGAAGGGAAAAGTGTAGAAGAAAAAGGTGCACAAGCAGTAGAGATGACTGCAGCCTGGAGAGGTTTGTTAGGAAACAGCCATTCAAAAGTGTTGGGGACTTTCACAAGGAGTGCACCACACAGAGACGGATCCTGGACATGGGCTTCAAATGTCGTATTCCTCTTTTCAAGCCCCTGAAAACTGTTGCTCAGTGGTCCAAAATCCTCTTTTCGGGTGACAGCAACTTGTGTATCTCATTTGGGAAACCAGGACCCAGAGTCTGGAGGAAGAATGGAGAGGCACATGCATGATGCTTGAAGTCCAGTGTGAAGTTTCCTGTCTGTGTTGATTTGGGGAGCCATGTTATCTGCTGGTGTTGGTCCATTGTGCTTCATTAAGTCCAGGGTCAATGCAGCTGTCTACCAGGAGATTTTGGAGCACTTCATGCTTCATTTTGCAGACAAGCTTTATGGGGATGCTGACTTCATTTTCCAGAAGGACTTGGTACCTGCCTACACTGCCAAAAGTAAACAAAAAACTGGTTCAAGGACCATGGGATTACTGTGCTTGAATGGCCAGCAAACTCGCCTGACCTGAACCCCATAGATAATCTATGGGGCACTGCCAAGAGAAAGATGAGGGACATGAGATCGAACAATGCAGAGGTGCTGAAGGCTGCTATTAAAGCATCCTGGTCTTCCATAACACCTCAGAAGTGCCACAGACTGATAGCATCCAGGCCATGCCGCACTGAGGCAGTAATTGATGCAAAAGGGGGCCAAACAAAGTACAGAGTACATATGCATGCTTATAATTTTCAGAGGTCCAGTATTATTCTATGTCCAATCCTTATGTTATTTATGTCATGTAACATTCTAATTTTCTGATTATGAATTTGGGGTTTTCATACGTTGTACACCATATTCATCACAATTATACCAAATTAAGGCTTGGCATATCTTTCTTTCCATGTAATGAGTCTATATCATATATTAGTTTCACCTTTTGAGTTGACTTACTGAAATAAATCAACATTTGCACGATATTCTAATTTTTCGAGTTTCACCTGTATGAGTCACTGAAGAGCTGTGTGCAGGCTGCTGCTGGTACATCAAAAGATTTTCATATCACAGTTGGGATCCACCAAGGTTTGGGACTCTCCCTGCTTCTTTTCATGGTTATGGATGCAGTCACTCATATCTACAGAATCCAGTGACCTGGCTGCTCCTTTACACTGGCAATGCCATAACTGCATCAGACAATAAGGCAGATCTTGAGTGCGAAGCTCAAGCATGGACTGGCCATCTACTGAAGTTTGGCCTGCACCTGAATGTGAGGAAGACGGAATATCTGACGACTGACCCAAACAAATGTGGTATGATCCAAATAGATGGTATTGAATTACAGAGAACTGAGGAGTTCAAATGCCTTGGTTCCATGATCACAGCTGATGGGATCAACTGTGCCTGGCTAAAATGGCATATGACATCAAGTGTCACGCGCAACAAAAAGATCAGTGACTGTTTAAAGTCAAAGATCTATCGTACCCTTGTATGACCTGTTGCACTCTATGATACAGAATGCTGATCGGCGACTAAAGAAATTTAACGTTGCCTTGGTGGTATAGAGACAAAGATGCTACGAGGAACCTCTGGCCTAATGAGAACTGATCATGTGCCCAATGATGACATCTGACCTAAATACTGCATTGCACAAACACCACAAGAAGATGCGTGAAACGCAACTACATTGATATGGATACATCTTGTGTGCGGATGGGGAAACTCTGGCCATAACAGGTCTCACCGTGGAGGTCAGCAGACCCCAACAGAGGGGATGACCAAAACAGTGCTAGCTGAACACCCCTGACCATGACATGAAGTGGTTTTGACCTAGCCTATGACTGTGCCAAGTGGAAGGCAAAAACCAGAATAGCAGTCTCCACCATCACGGCGGACAAAGGCTAAGAAAAAGAAAGAAGAGGACTCTGATTTAATGGGGAGCCTGTGTAGTATAATGGGTAGTGTCAGTCTAGGACCCAGAAAACTTGGGTTCAAACCCCTGCTTAGCTATTCAGTCTGGGTGAATTTCCACTTCTTTAATACCTCACATGCTTCAAAACCTGTTTCAGCTCATGGTAATTCAGAAGCAACATGATAGCACATAACGGGTCCTAAAGGATATAAACTCATTTCCTTTAATTGAGTTAATCCATCCCATTTTAAGTCTTCTTACTTTCCTGCTCCCTTCAACTCTTATTAGTGCTATTATCTTTCCCAATGAACTTCTGGAAATGTGGAAGAGGGTTTTTGTTTGCTTGTTTATTTGTTTGTTTTAGCCAGTTAAAGAGTGGTGCCCATCTCTTATGCTTACTTGAGATAGAAATTAAAGTACAAGAAATGTTCATCAATATGACTTTATTTTGATAGAGAATGGGGATGAGGCGGGTCGGTAACTTTAATTTCCTTGTTTTAGCAGGTATAGCTTCAGCCATCAACACTTCAAACTTGAGGTGTCCTCTCTGGAGAACAAAATGAGTCCCAAGGATGTCAACCAAATAAATGCTCATGATACAATAGTGGTGGCTTTGGCAATTCTGTGAGGAATAAGACAGCCACCAACAAATAACATTATGAAGACAACACTGTCTTATTACAGCACAACATTCCCTCTGACTTCCACAATCGGTGGGGCTCTGCCCTTCATTCAAACATGTGACTCCCTCCCCCCTCCCTGGGTTCCCTTGTGACTGGAACCAAAGGAGCTGAAAATGTTGATGTGCAGGAGAAGGAACAGACCTCCTGTGTGGAGGAAGGCAGAAGCACACTCAAGCCTTAGAGGAAACTTTTTTGACTGGGGACGTATCAACTTTGATATATCATTGGACTACAACTACCATCCGGCTCTATCCAGCACTACTAAAGAGATGATAGCAACTGTAATTTAAGAGTGCCTTCTCCCGCTAAGGACTGCCCAAGTCACTTGCTCCTTCCAATACAGGTGATTGAGGGCTCCAACCCCAACGCAGGTCTGGAAGGGAAAAAAAAACAAGAACTGGGACTTCTCAGTGGATGCCCTTTGTGGAACCAACTGCCTCCTGACATCCAGCTGACTCTCACTGGGGATAATTAAACAAACACTGAAGACCTGGTTCTTTAGACAGGATTTCCCTGAATCTGGGTCACAACTCTAGTTACATATTTTAGCTTTCTAATTTACCATGGTTTGTTCTGTTTTTATTTTGCTTTGTTGAGATTTGTTTATGGTGTTTACTGTTGATTTGTTTCTCTATTCTATTTACTGTGCAGTTTTATACTGTGTTGTTTTATCTGTTACTTTTGTTGTATCCTTTTCTTTGTAAACTGCCCAGAATAGCCTTGTGGCTAGACGGATGGCATAGAAAGCCAGCAAATAACAAACAAACAAACAAACAAATCCAGAGGGTCTGGCAGTTCCCATATGAATTTTACAGCAACAGAAAGGGTTTTCTCAGCAGGCTGTTCAAATGGTTATGTGACACAACAGAGAAAATGGCATTGAATACACAAGGCAAACCTCAAAGCATTTAGGACTTCATAGAATAACGAAGGCTCTATGAACAGCCTGTGGAATCAAGAAGAGTCTGTACATTTAATGGGACATGCACCCAGTAGGCACATGAATGACAATAAGTAGCATTTTAAAAAAAATATTAAGTTGTCCTATCAGAAGCAATGATAAAACCAGAAATGATTTATGTTACAGAAATATTCTATAGCTATCAAGGAAAATAACACACACACGCACACACACACAAAGATGGTGCAAAGATCCATTTGGATTAAGGTAAGAAAATAGAAATATGAAATGATAGGAAAAGAAGCTAGTGCTGGCTGAAGGAGTACATCACAAATGCTCATGACAATTAAGCCAAAGGAAGCCTCCCCCTACATTGTCTGCTGGCATAATCACCTAGTTTTAAGACAGACCTCTATATCAATTTGAAAATCAGTCTCAGTTTTGTCTGCCTTCAGTCAGGTCTTACATCTGTTACTGGTGGTTACAGTTTCATTTTCAAGATCAATCCAGGATAATCAAATGTGCTTTATAATTTTAAAAATAATTATTCCAACGTAAAGTCCGTTGAGTTTGATATTGCCAAGTGAGACTGCAACTTAAATTGCTATGGAAAACCTTGGGCCTCTCAAACGTTCCAATAAAAACTGCTAATGATCTTTCCATTTGAGAAAGTTAATCCTAGGCAGGCAAAACACAGGGGAGCCATTAAAATATGAACCATCAAGTTATAGTAAAAGTGCAAAAGAAAAAAATTAACAGGTCTGGTGAAATGAGGAATGGAAAAAGGATTGACTAGTAAAATGAAAGCAAGGACTTTCGAGTTATATGAAACTGCAATCAAAAACTAGGCGGTAAGTAACAGAAGCAGTGATCACATTTTTGTTGTGCAGTTCCTCAAAAATGTTCAGAACTCAGCTCCACCTGGAAGTTGAGTCATGGCAACTGGACTTCTTTTTCTTGAGAGATTGAAATGTTTCGCTGCTCATCCAAACATCTTCATCAGTCTGAAAAAGCTAGTTACGAGTCCTCCATTGTATAGCTCAGAGAACATAGACAGAGAAGATAAGAGGGGTCAGGGAAGTCATTCATGTGAGCATTGAAAACCCCTCTCTCAACAGAGGTGGGGGGCTCAGACACAGTCTATCTGCTACTTATCAGGCTGTGATTTCAACAATACCTAGACAAATCAATACCTCATGCCTTCACCACCAAGGCCATAGCTAACGACCCATACGTACTTTAGACCATTGTTCACCTACTGAGACTACAGTAGTTTGCATGTTGCTGTACTGTTTCTTTATATTGATGTAAACCACCCGGAGTTCTTCTTGGAAGCAGGCGGTATAGAAATGTATAAAGAACAGATACCACCCCATGCGGGGAGCCTCCTGACTCCAACTGGAGAGCTCTGCCAGCCAACATGCCACAGATGGCACACCCCACAGCACAGAGGCTGCCCCTTATTTTAGCAACCGAAAGGGTCTTCTTGCCCCCCTATATCAAAACTGGCAAGAAGAAATTGGCCGACGACCCTCAACATACTAAATGGCAGAAGCACCTTCTCTGGCTGGGTCAACGTGTAAGGCAAGCTTTGACTTGTACACGAAGGAGCCACAGATGATGATGATAGATAGATAGATAGATAGATAGACAGACAGACAGATAGATAGATAGATAGATAGATAGATAGATAGATAGATAGATAGA
>JAHTLZ010000252.1:8205364-8241531 GCA_023846285.1 Phrynocephalus versicolor | reverse complement strand
TAATAATAATAATAATAATAATAATAATAATAATAATAATAATAATAGACACAACCCAGCTCTCTTCATTTTGAATCACACACTGGTCTTCTGATGTCCGTTGTGGCTTTGGTTTGTAAACAAGAGACTGAAAGCATACTGACACTAGCTTTGGCCTACATGATTCCAATAAAGACATAAACAAGTTATGATGTTTTTTGACTACTTTGTGGTAGCTTTTCCTTTAGAGATAACTGGCTTGAATACAGATTCTGTCATAATTACAATAAATCCAGTGTAATCAATCTAACTTGTTAACATAAACTAATTTCAGGAATCTGTTCTTACCTATGTGTTAATTTGGATCCATCCAATATCCTTTAACTATTGGTTTTGTTTCATCGAGACTTACAATAATGATAGACTTTCACTAGTAATATCGTAAATGTTACTCAGATAGGAAGACAGCAAATATTATATCATTCTTCAGGTAACTGGACTGGACAGCATCTCAGCTTGGCTTCCTCTTGTAGAAGAATGGCTACCGGAAGTGATGATCCTGGTCTGTGACAGAGTCTCTGAAAATGGTATGACAGCAAGGCAGAGATTTCAGCTGGTGGGCATTAGATATAGGCACAAATTTAAAAACTACCATAATTGCAAAGTTTATTCAAAACTTGCTAATTCATCAGTTTGTATTAATATGAATAAAAAAAAAACCACCAAATACAAATTGACAAATGTTTAGTAATTTTTGATTTTTAATTTGTCAGGCTATAAAATGGCCCTCAAGGTGTGTGTGTGTGTGTGTGTGTGTGTGTGTGTGTGTGTTGTGTCGTTACAGAGCAGGGGGACTGCTGCTGCCGCCCGACTCTGCCCGCTCTGCATCTCCCCAGCCTTTGCTGGGGCCCAGCCTGGCCCGTGCTGCCCCTGTCCTCCAGGAGCTGCTGCTGGCTGGTGGCACCTCCACGCCCTCCCGGGGGGCTCCTGCCATGCCCCCGAACCCAGTGGCTCCTGCTGTTGAGGAGGCGGTGTGTGGGGGAGCGAGCATTAGTGTGCGTGGGGGGCATGCATGTATGTGGGCAGGTGTTTGTGTGTGTGCATGGGCGCTTGTATGCCTGGGCGGATACATGTGCGTGTTCATTAGACCTCTCTTGCAGAGTGCTGGGGAGCCACGGAGCACCAAGGACTTGGGGCGGGGGAGGGGGAGAGCAGCAGTGAGGAGTGTGGGCTGTTCAAAGTTGGACAGCCCTGATCTAATGTATCAAGGATTTCAGTGAGGATGGTCTCACCCCCCCACACACCAAGTTATTCCTGTACAGCAGGAGAGGGGAAGCTCTTGGGGGGGGGGTGGCAGGGGTCAAATTTCCATCCCCAGGCTTTAGCAGATACTGCCCAGACCCCTCCTCAGCAAAAACAGAAACAGGCAGAGATTTTTTGTTTTGTGAAACAAGATTTTAAATTTGCAGGAGTGATGCACCTTAAAGGTGAACCCTGCTTGTCCTTGAAGTTTTCCAGAAGCTTTTCTCCATCCCAGTTGGGAAAAATCTGGGGGAGGCCTGGTAGGCTGAGGGGCTGCAGAAACAGTTTTGCAACTGGCATAACATCTTCAGTGTAGGCAAAATGAGGTTTTGCCATGTGTCCTGGTCAGTGTGGTATCTTGTACTACCGTTCTAGCGTAGGTGTAAAATAGTAGTTTAATCACTTCTGCTTATTTTAGGCATCAGCCGGCAGAAAGCCCAAGAGTGGTGCATCAAGCATCGTTTTGAGCTGGTAGAGCTTAACCCTGAGGAGATTCCCGATGAAGATGGTAGGTCACAGCCTTTCCTCTTCTTTGTGAAAAAACATAACTGATTTCCCTGAAGACAAGCTTCATGTGGTTGTGTTATTTGGTTTTCTGCAGAATCTTGCTTCGGACCACATTTCTTTTCCAAGTACCACACTGTGAATCTAACTCTACCAGCTCTTGATGGTTTCCTTCTCTAGCATAGCTGCCAGTGGATGCACCATCAATTGTGATCACACTATGTGAAGCCACTGGGAGAGATCAACCAGAAATTTGAAGTTCATGGCCATTACCGCGCTCATGACACTCAACTTACTCTCCCTTTTCTCTTCAGCCATGCAAACCCTGGAGCACTGCCTGGCCATGGTTTTGGATTGGATAAGGGCTAACAGGTTGGAACTGGAGCTTGATAAAGGAGGGCCTGTGGTTGGGAGGGACCCCTGTTGACTAGGTGGCTGCTTGCCTGGTTTAGATGGTGTCACACTCGCCCTGAAGGATCAGGTGCGAAATATGGGTGTGGTCCTGGACGTGGCCCTTTTAGTGATGAACCAGGTATCAGCTGTGGCCAGGCCTGTCTTTTTCCATCTGAGACAACAGGCAATTCTTTGTTCTGCCTTGACAGGAAGTCCCCACAACACTTGTCCGTGTGCTTGTAATCTCAAAAATAGACTACTGCAGCACTCTTTATGAGGGCTTGCCTTTGAAGAGGGTTCACAAGCTGAAGTAGGTGCAGAATGGTCTCTAGAACATTGCAGTATGGCCTTATTTCAGCATCTGGCCAAGGTACTTGTATGCTCCCAGGCCAAGTTCAAGGTGCTTAGGCTGACCTTTAAAGCCATTAACAGTTTATGACCTTGCTTACTTGTCTTAGTGCCTCTCACTCAAAACATCTATCCATCACACCTATAATGGGAGACTTTGGATGGTCACCCTGAGGAAGGCCCAGAAATCTGTCACTCAAATCCAGACCTTCTCTGTGGTTGCATTGCTTTGGAATGCCCTTCCATTTGACATGCAATTGTCTCCACCCTGCTTGGGTTTTAGAAAACAACTTAAGACCTACAGTAGCTGTTTTCGCAAGACTTTCATAGCCTTGTCCAAAATTCATTTTATGCTTTGATTAATTCCATCTTGAGCTCATGAACTTCTCCCTGCTAGCTGCCTATTATTCTTTTAAGTTTATTGTGTTTTTAAACGTTATTGTAATTTTAGGGATCATGCTGTTTATGATACCTTATGTGTACTGTATTCTATTTGTGTTTCTATTATTATATTATGTTATTTTGATCTCGATCTATTAGCTGCCCTAATTGTCTGGGATAAAAATGTAAACAAACTATACTAAAGTAAAATTAAAGTATTAAAAATACAGTATAACCCACCACCACCCTTGGGCTCCCAGCATTCATCGAGGATATCTATAGTAGTTGCTTGTGAAAGAAAAGCCTGCAGTAGATGGGCAAGCCATACAATTAACTTCACGTTTTGATTGGTCTTAATTTACATCCTGCTCTCTGCCGAAATTTCGTATTAAACACAAAACACTAATTTGTATTTAGTTTGGGAGGAAGAATGTGGCATTATCCCACCCAGCAGGACAAGATTTGTGATCATCTCTGGGATGCAGAATATCAGGAAAAGGTTCTCTAGAACTTAGAAATGCTTTTTCTGAAGATATTGATAGGATTTCAGCCTTAGAAAGTAAAGGTAAATCCTCGTATACAGATCTCAGCTTCTGAATTGATTCTCTTCTGAATTCACATTTATCTATTTCTTTTCATATATTTGACCTTGCATTTTCACTTTCCATTCCCACCTTAGATGATTTTCCAGAATCTACAGGAGTGAAACGAATCATCCAAGCCTTAAATGCCAATGTCTGGTCAAACGTGGTAATGAAGAATGGTATGTTTTGCTTGGTTTTTAAAAGCATTATATCATAATTTGCTACACGTACAAGATAATGCTCATCATGGCCTATTGTGTTTAGTTGGATTTATTCCCCAGAAATGTATCACACATTGAGTGCTGCAACTTTCTGTTGTCCATTGATGAGGTACTGAGTTTCTCTGCAAACCTTTTTTGAAAACTGGCTAGCCTTACAGCGTATGTGTCACTTGTCAAAGGCAAACATTCAGTAAAGCCATCAGACATCTGCCAGTGCTCCCTTGCCTTTAGTTGGAGCTTATCACACTTGGTCATTGCGTTGTCTCTTTCTGTGTGCTCACGTGTGTGTGTGTTCTGTGCCATCAGGTCAGAATCAACATATAGTGAGTATAATACGGCTTTCTATGTAAAAGAGATATTTGAAGGAGTGGGTTTACCATGTAAGAACATAAGTAGAGCCATGCTGGATCAGGCCAAAGGCCCATCTAGTCCAGCTTCCTGTATCTCACAGTGGCCCCACCAGATGTGTCTGGGAGTGCACAAGACTAGATATCTGTTTCCTGATACCACTCCCTTGCATCTGGCCCTTGAAGTATCTCGGTTTTAAGACTGGAGATTACACATTTCCATCAGGGTTTGTAACCTGTGGTGGACTTTTCCTCCAGGAGTCTGTCTAATCCCCTTTTGAAGGCATCCAGGCCAGATGCCATCACCACATCCTGTGGCAGGGAGTTCTACAGACTAACACGTGTTTATTGGCTTTTGTTTTGGTTTATTTTTCTTTGATTTTTGCCTGGAATTCTTGCACAGTCTAACACCTTCAAAATGCTTCTTCTCCAAAACCTATGATAAAGAATTGATACTTTTCTTAGCTTGCTTGGAATTTTGTGCGTGTAAGGCATGATAATCTAGGGACATTTGATGTCAGAGGTGTAGGAGGGAAGAGACTATTTTACTAGATGAATTTTATTTGGGAGCTTTCCTGTGTGTTAATGTGTGTTGACACTAATACCTTGTCTCAACTTTAAAACAGAATGGGTAATGAGCTTAAATGAACTGAGATCAGAGACAGAGCTGGTGCTTTCTCACAATGGTGGGATGAGCACACCCTCACTCCTTGAATGAACTTTAGATTAAGGGTTCAAAATTGAAGGCCGTGGAGCCAAATTCAGCCTTCCTGGGGTCCTACACTTGGCCTTTGGGCTTTTCCATATGGCATCGCTTCCCCCTTTCTTTGTGGTTTACTAGCTTTGGCACTCTCTCTCTGTTTCTCTCTCTCTCACAGAAACAGACACACATACACACACACACACACACACACACACACACACACACACAGAGAGAGAGAGAGAGAGAGAGAGAGAGAGAGAGAGAGTCTGAAATGCCTCCTTGAACGTTTAGATACCGACAATTAGAAAGTTTTAAGTTAAGTTTTGCTAGTGTCTTGTTCTTAAGTCAAGTTTTCCCCAGCCTTAAGTCAAGTTTTCTGGAGGCCAAATTGATCTATTTGTCATAAACAGATACATGTGCTTTGCATACCAGGCTAAGGCGATGTTCCTGTTTCAAGCCATCTGTGCTTAGAAGCAGATGGATGCTCAGGGTTTGATGGTTTTGGGGACACATCTATTTCCTTATTCTCATCAGAATCTTGTGGCATCACAACCCACACTTTGGAATGTGGTTCTCTTTCTCCCAACTCATCTCTCTGGGGTAGCACAATCTTCAACATCTTCCTTCGGAAATCTGATCTTTCAAACCCAGATGATCTCCTTATGAAATCTGTCCTAGACTTTATTTTCAGTAGTAGCAGGTTATAGTTTCATTAATTGTATCTTAGTTATACCTGCCAGTGAGATGTCTTACCAGTTTTTAAGCAAGAATTGTTTTAATCCATTGGATTGAAAATATGCCTGTTACATATAAAGAAACATGTGGAATATTTTTATTAATTTCGATATAATGAGAATGATAGTTAGAAGCAGTTCCAACTGTGTCTTTAGTTGGAAGGGGAGGTTGTTACAGAATCACCCAGCCCGATCCACCTGCCAATGCAAGACATCCACAGCCAGGGCATCCTTCTGATTAATAACCTCCAGTGAAGGAAACTCCAACATCTTTTATAGCAGTCCATTCCACTGATGAACAGCTTAGTTTTTATAATGTTTAGTTGAAGTTCCCTTCCTGGTAATTTGAATTTGTCCTGTTACCTCATCTTTAAAATCAAAGTACAGTGGTACCTTGTATAAAGGAATTAATTCGTTCCAAATGAAATTATGTTAAGAAAAATTTCCTTTATACAAATTCCCATAGGAATGCATTGAAAATGGAGTGATCCCATTTTTATGTTGTACGGATTTTCCCCGTATGCGATTATGTTAAGCAGATTTCCCCTATCTCCGGAATTTTTATGTTGTACAAATTTTATGTTATACAAGCTGTTTTGTTATACAAGGGTCCACTGTACATTTCATACCATCAACCATGTAATTCCTGCATCTCCTTATTTAACCCTCCTTCCCATCAGAGCTTATTACTGTTTGATATAGTTCAGGATCAGTTTTATACATCTCTTCCATCACACGATACTTCTGTAGCCCCAGTGTTGTCTAAAGTCAGCTTTCCATGTTCATGTCTGGGAAGAGAAACCCATAACATGGAGCAGAAACCACAAGGGGAGGGGTCCCCCTTGGCCAGAACAGCTGTCCTGGCTTCCAAAAGCATCTGGTCTTAAACTAACAAGTCTTTCTTTTCAGATGTGAATCAGGGCTTTGGATTTATTCCTGCATTAACAGGAGCAAGCAGGATTCGGTCTGAAGAGAATGAAGCTCCAGAAGTAAACAGTAATTTTTATTCTTTTATTATTATTATTATTTATTAGTCAAATAAAAAAAATTGTCCAACTTTTAACTTAATGGCAGATTGTCTCTTCTGGTGTCTATTGTCCATTTTCTTAAAAAGATGTTAAAACGATCCGCTTTTAAAATCTCCCTCTGGCTTTTTCACCAGACATTGTCCATAACCTCTATATTGTCATCACAATTTTAAGTGTTTATGTTGATCTTTAAAAATATGCTTTATTGTAATCTCAGGCTTGAGGGACAAAAATCCAATTTTTTCTCTTTGCCACAATCTGTCAAATGGTCGAATTAACTCTGCTCTTCCTGGGTTTTTTTTTTTTGCGGGGGGGGGGGGGCGAATCCTTATGCAGAAAAGTTACAGCCACCACTTGCCCGTGTTAGCCCTTTGAAACAGCTCATCATCGATCAAACTGGAGTTTTCTGCTTTATGTGCAGATGTTTTTTGGACCTAAGTTGTAAACCGCCCGGAGTTCCCCCGGGAAGACGGGCGGTATATAAGCTTAAGAAATAAATAAATAATAAATAAATTTTCCTTCTCTTCCAGCCCCATCCCTTACCAGCAGAGACAGCCAACTCCACGGTGGACACAGGGGAAGATGTGGCTGATGCAAATGGCTTCCAGGCCGACTCCATGGCTGGTAAGAAGTGTCTTTGTTTCTTAGGAAGCGTTCAGCAGGCATGACCTCATTCTTGGAGCCACGTTCCTCCAGATGCCTCTTGCTGACTTTTTAGACTAAGAGAGAACCACCAAGAACTAGGACATGTTGGAAGTGTAAGGTGTTGTGCTGGGTGCCAAATTCTTGCACAAGAAAATATCTGCCTTAAAGCCGTTTTTCTGTTTCTCCTCCTTGTAGATCCCACGCTGCATATGGATATTCAGGAGCTTGCTACTCTCACTTCAGCCGAAGGAGATCTAGAGAACTTTGAGCGCCTGTTTTCCAAGCTGAAGGAAATGAAAGGTACCGCCTCGAACTATCTGCCAAACCTCAGAAGTGACTCTGTTTCCCTCTATATTTTCTGTTCCCCCTGTGAAGAGACGAGGGCTCTCACATGTCACACAGTCTTCCTTGCTGCTTCTCCAGGGAAGTGGAGAAATGTAAGGAGTCTCTCTTCTCCCAGTCTGGCACCTCAGCCCCCCCCCCCCCGGTGTACCAGGCAGGAAGAACACTAGAAAATGGAGCTTGACTAGCACTACTGACCATGTACTTACTTGTCTTCAGTTTATATTAACATCTAGATAAAAAAATCTGCCTTCTGCTTATGTTAACACCTGTCAAGAATTTTACCGCCCATATTAGCATTGTATTTTTAGGTGAGCGTTGCAAGCCACTCAGATTCCTATTTTTCAGCAAGGAAATAAAAATCTTACATTGATGACCGTATTGACACTTAGAGGTTGGATGCAGTAAAAAAACTGGGGTGAAAACAGACCAAATAAACTGTTGTCAGTAACTGGGACCATGCCAGGTCCTACCTAGGAAAGGTGGGGACAAAATGATGTGTCCCTTCCAGACTGTGTTTGACCTGAGCAACATGGCAGCCTTTGACCTGTTGAGTCGTTAAGATGTGTCTGCAGCTGATGGAGCAGTCCAAGGATCTTATGATAATTACATGGAGTTATCAGTGAAGGCAGGATCCGGCCCCTGCAGCCACAAAACGGTAGTTCTTTTAAGACTAAGGTGGGGGTGAGGGGGATGCCTAATAGAATGGAGAGAGGAGACACTAAAGAGGCCTGGGGAACATGCATGAGAACAATGAGAGGACATCCTTGGGGCAGCTGCTCAGGAGGGGTAGAGAGCATTAAAAGTAGGGAGGAGTTCCTGATTGCCTAGAACCGATGATGAAGGAAAGGGAGGAAGCAGATTCAGCTGAGGCCTGAAGGATGCAAAGAGGGCAGCCCCCCCCCCCCTTTTTGGGTACCTGTAGCCATCTTGCAACAAATGAGGGCTGCCTTGGGTCCTTTTCCAAGGAGAAATACTCTAAAATAAAATAAAGTAAATTTTTTGGCCCTTTTGTTGTTTTACTTCCCATGCTCTGCCAACCTCATTTGGAAAGGCAGAGGTAAGTCTGATCCATAAAGCTGTTTCCCAGGTCACTAAATCAAGAGGAGGGATTCGTATCCATGTTTTATAGATTGCTCCTTTCTACCTGTGTTCTGCAGTCCTCCTTGTGGACAAGGTGAAAGTTGATGTGTGCCTAAAGGTTGTGTATGTTTTCTGGTTGTGCTCTAGCTCTAGACAGTGCTGGTCCTTCATGAGGAGTATGTTGGAGAAATATGGCTGCTCACTAAGAGCATTTCCTTAGTTTTGCATTGGATATAAGTTTGAAGCATTCAATTTCTGTATCAAATATAGAAGCAGTTTGGGTTCCTGATGAAAATTGTTGCCATGGCAAGTTTCTGTTCTGTTTTCTGTGGATCTTTCTGAGTTAGATCTCTTTTGCCTATTACCTGTTCCACTGGAAATTGCCTCTCCTCTGTGTTAGCTAAATATTTTGCAAATCCTAAAGGTAATGTTCCTTTCCTTTTGACCCTGCAGAAAAGGCATCGACACTGCCTCATGAACAGAGAAAATTACATGCAGAAAAGGTGAGTCTTCCAGAATGGCAGAAAGTTTAAAATGTGTTATTTTTAAGATACAGCCATTCTATTTCAAGTAGAAAATTCCACTATAAGCATCCTAGTCAGTTGTCACCAAATTACCAACTAGACATGTGCACTTCAGACAAATGTACAGTAATGACTCAAACTGTGGATATTTGTGTGATTGTGGGACAACTGTGGGATGGAGCAAGGAGCCACAGTCAATTCCTGGGCAGAGCAAAACCACTCCTATTTAGCACTCTAAAAAAAGGGCTGGTCATTTTGACAGGGCTGACTAGGCAAGTCTTCAAGTAGAAGCTAAACCTTTCATTCAGTAAAGCCCACAATCTCCAAGACATTCCATCCTCCCCCTGCAGCAGCTGGGAAGGCTGAGATTGAAATCCCCACGCCTGTGTTTCCTTTCCCTTGCAGTCACCCTGCCAGACATTTTGTAGAGCTGTAGGATCAAGAGAACGACTTATTTTGCTCTTCAGATATCTATGGCGATGAGATAACTTATGCATGATGTTGCCGAATTTGGTTCATTGTAGAAATTGTTCTATTTGTCTTAATTAGCAAAAGTACCTTAAGTGCAGATTCCATACTGCCCTGCTAATTCATGTCTTAAAATCCAATGTTTTGTGTGTATTTTGGTCTGGGGAGTGTTTCATATTTGCTGCAGGTAGAGTGTGAAGATCTGCAGGGGCTTCAATTTTTTCTTGCTGACTCAACTTGCAGGTTGCCAAAGCCTTCTGGACGGCCATTGGAGGAGACAGGGACGAGATTGAAAGCCTGTCTTCTGATGAAGACAACTGAGGGCCACCGGATGCTGTGATGGGGAACACATGGAGCTTATGGTGCAGCAAGTACCTCCAGTTATTGACTGCCATAGTGATTTCTCTTTGACTAGGATATAGCTTTTTGCATCTGGTACGAGGAGTACACTATGCCTTGGTGATTCTGTTAAATCCACTGTGCGGATAAATAGATGGTTGTTTTGCATAGATTCATCACTAGAGATTTAGGCTATCAAGTCAAAAAGCAGCTGTATCCACTAATCCTGTTACACTCAAAAAAGAAAAGGAAAAGGAAAAAAATCAAGGTCCTACACAATCATGGTCCAGTCTAGATGGAAACAGCTGTACAGTCTCTCTCTGCAGCTTTGGCATTGGTGCATTTTTTTTCCTCCTGGCTCGTTTTCATTTGTCTTCATTTCAGAGCAGAGATAAATATCTAAGATGGAAGAAGAAAGTAACCCATAGGAAACCTCCTCCTAACCCACCCTATGTTGTCTTAGGTGAGAAGGAAAGACCGGGGTGGTGGTGGTGGTGAATGGTTCCTTGCAAAGGAAAATCTTTTGTTTTGAACATTTATTGTGACTGTTGTCATGGGTGTTTCAGTGGTCCCTGCGTACCTCCTTTCTTACAGCTGCAAAAGGTATTTGCAGCAGTAACACAGGTAAGAAGACAAAAAAGTGATGCGTCATTCCGTACTTAAGATTTACATGCCCAATCAGCTTCCGTAATTTTCCTACTGAAACTGCCAAAAGGTTCATACTTCTGAGATTTTATTATGGCTGCTGTTATTTAGTGAATGAAGTCAAGAACAAATGTATCTGTAGCTCTTGGCAGCAAATAAGGGAGCATCTTCCTCCTTTGGAATAGCTTGAGAGGATGCAGAACCGCTACTAATCTTTCAGATCGGGTTTTTAATTCCCACTGGTTTACCAAGCAGAATAGCTGCTTCTGGTGAAATTGGTGAGCCCATAAGATAAGATAAGATAAGATAAGATAAGATAAGATAAATCTTTATTGACCCCACATCTGGGGAAATTTACTTGTTACACAGCTCCCAATATAAAAAACAAGTAAAGATGGCTAGGTGCACAAAAAATGTAAGGTGTGTGTGTGAGAGAAAGAAGCTAATAGAGATTAAATAAAATAAGATACCCAATATACAACTATTACACTAAAATTTGCATATAAAATAAATATATATAAAGAGAAGCTACAGTATACTCCATATGAATATGGATCTCAAATCTACAGTTCTGCAGGAATTAAGTCCTGCACAGAAATACAGCAAGGTTGCAGCTCTAAAGAGTAACTCTCTAGAGCACATACTGGGGACAAATTCTACAGGAAGGGTTTTTTTTTTATCTCTTAGCATTAGTGCTAGAAGAAAGCAGTTTCAACTAGTGAAAGCACTTTAAAGGGGAAAGAATCTGTTAAAAAAGTGGGTGTGAGCAGAAACAACATCCGAATCTGTAAAAGCAGTAGCACTTCCTTTGCTGCTATTGAAGTAGACCGGGGCACAGTCCAGTAGGTGACTTCTCAGCATATGGGACAAGCAGAGTTCTTACACAGCTCCATTCATCAAGGGGAGAATTTTGCTATAGATGGGTGCCTAGATAGGGGAAAGACACAGCAAAAATCAGTTGTACCTTGTCTTCCTGTTTTGTACTGTTAATGAGCTGAATAAACCGCTAAAATTATGAGAGTTGAAAAACTGTAGGAGGGGGATTGGAGAGCACAATTAAAACATGATTCACGTGCAAACGTTGAAACAAGACGTTTGAAAGAGAATGAATGTTGAGCATGCTAAACTGTAGCTGGAAGATTTTTGCATGGGAGAAAGGGAAACTAAACTCCGTGGATGTAGGTTTGGTGAGAATAAGATGCATTTAGCAAAGAGGGAGGTTTTCCCCCCACTTTGCTCATTTATGAGCTTCATTTGATAGAAAAAGTAGAAAGAATGGCTATTGGTAGCTTGGAATCTCATGACCCCTTCTCTTCTCAGTCTGTGGAATAATTTTAGGCCATAAACTTAACTATCTGGATATTTGAATTTCTGCCTATGGAAAAACAGTCATACCCTGTTTGTCATTTAAATTGAAGTGGGGTACTTCTAGGGGGACAAGCACACTACCAAATCTCAAACAGAACACCCCAACACTCCCAAAATAATACTTCATAAGAAAGCTCCCCTGCCCCATCACCTTTGAGGGGTAGTAGGTACAATTTCGAATGAATTCAAGCTCCTCTCTTCTCTCTCTCAAACTCTTTTAGGCCATGATGAGGTTCTCCAAAACCAGAAGCCCCTTTCCACCTAAAACAGGGCAAGGGCTTACAATGTCCGGGTGAAAATGTCCTCCAAATAGAGGGCATGACCAGGTGCCTCTGTGTTTGAGTGGGACGCTTTCCCCAGGACACATTTTACTCTGAATTAAAATGCTTGGGTTCTCAAGAAATGGACCCCCCTGCCCTGGTTAAAATGTCTCTTTAGTAGCAAGACAGTGCCAGCTCCTGTCTAAACACTAACCGCCAGGCAGAATATAGATGAACATAGTTTTTACTCATTATACTAAAGAAAACAGTCAGCCTTTCAGAACAAAGATCCTGCCTGCACTACTGCATTTCCAAACATTTGGGGTGCACTTCTCAAGTCAAGGAGAATGGGAATAAGGATTTGCAAGATTTTTGTTGTTAGACTTGATTCCTTTGTCATTGTCAATGTTGTTATTGTCAGATGTGTTTCTTCTTTGTCATTGTCTACAAAGAGAACTAGTAACTTGTGCTCAGAGTAAAAACATGAAACAGGGAGAATGAGTGGTCCTAGAGCTGCATGTTAAGTTTTTGGCATCTGTCTTTCCTTTTATTTGACTTCCCTCCACCAGCACAACAGTGGAATGAAGTTACGGCTCCTGTTAAAACAAAAACCAGGAGCTCTGAATGCACATGGAGCCCACCCCTAAAAAAATTATCATACAAGGTACCCAAATAATCAAGCTGTCTGCGTTCAAATGATGGATGAGCAAGTTACATTTGATCAGTAACTCAACTGCTGTTTAGGAGATTCGATTTATCCCTGTTTCCCAACATCATCTCTTCTCCCCATAAAGGGGCTGCCCCATTTACTGTCATTTTAACCCAAAGGCTTTTCTAGGAAATGATAATCTAAAGTTTATTATAATGACACATACACAAAAAACTTATGCACATTTTACATAAGAAATAAGACATAAATGTTACAGGTGCCTCAAGAGATAAATGTTACAGCAGGCTCAAGACCCATAAATGATACACAGAAGTTTATTAATCTGGGGGGGGGGGGAGAGGAGAAAGCAGACCACTTGATGTAAACCATTCCTCAAGAGCTAGAGTCCAGCTTCATCAGTAGAATTTAGAAATGAAAAAAAATTCCCCAAATGAAATCTTTTATTACCCAAGAAATCTTTTCAGACAAAAAAAATTTGGGTATCTGACCCAGTTACTGGAGTTACATAAATAAAATACATAATGCTATATTAAACACTGCTCAAATTTTGCTATTTGATAGAGAAGGGCAATGCCTCTATCTACCCAGGAGAAGTTTAATCCAGGATTCAGTCTGCCCCTTCTCAACCACATGGATGCCTTGAAAAACCAGGAGTAAGAAAGACCTACCTACTGCTTTGCTCTTTATGTTCCTATTGTAATTTGCACAACATCTTGCTTATTCCATCCCATCAGAAACAAGTAACCAATAGGGGTAGCTGTGAAGAGTTGATTCACATTTGGATTTGTTTTTGAGAAACCTTGGCCGACTAACACTGAAGCGTAGCCAGCTCACCCCAGCTCCTAACTGCAACCACATTTCAAATCTCCAACCTGCAACAGGCAGACTCCCAATTACTCCTGCAAGTGATTGCTTGCCACTAATTGACTGAGAATAGCGCCCAGGCCTCTACAGGAAACAAAATGCAAATCAATACATACTGCAACTCGAATCAATATGTTAATTAAATTACACAACAAAAAAATAGTTTCATCGCTGTCACCAAGAATAGGCTAAGCCATCTGGATACGCCTGCCAGCAGCCGTACAAGACTTAAACAGAGTTTAACAGTCAAAGAGCCAGCTAGTGACTCAAATAAATGATGGCAAGAGTCCCAACGGTTCCATATTCCATAGCCAAGGCACACAGCTAAAAGGAGGTTCCAGTATAGATATTCATATAATCTAATGGCATACTTTGTTGCTACATGTAAAAAAAGAGCATTAAAAACTAGGACTTAAAAACCCATACAATGTTCTCATTTTCTCTCTCAGCTCTGACACATGCACACACATTTTTGGCATAGGCCGAGCTGTGTTTGAGCCGGGGTCTGGTTCCAGAGTGTATTTTAAATGTTAGAGACATAGTCATTAAAAAGAGGAGTGCTTCTAAACATGTGTTGAGTTCATTTCAGGCAGCCATCAGCTTCAGCTCAAATGCCTCTCCATGTAGAAGTTTATTATGACACAAGAAACAGATAAAACTGAAATAAGCAAGACCCGGGTGTTTCAGATATTCTCAAAATATTCTGCTCTGTGGGGTGGGGTGGTTAAGTTTCAGAATCTTATCAGAATTGTATAAAATAATGAACCCACTTAAAGCAGGGATTCTTATCTTTATCAGAGCATGACACAATTTAAATTTATGTGGCTAGCTAAAACAAATTTCTTTAAAAGCATTGATGCATACATTTGTTGCCTATAAAAACGTACTAAAATTAGCACATTCTTTAAAAATAAGACAAATCAATGTTTAAAGAATGTAAATAAGGGGGAGAGTGGAACAAACAGATTTGTCCAGCTGGTGACAATGCATTCAGAATTTATCAGAACTAGTACTGTAAATTTCTTTACAAACGGAGCAGCCCCCCTCCCCACAATTTTTTCTTTTTAAGGAAGAAAATTGATCTCACAGATCCATTCATCTCCACTCTCAAGTACAGTTCCAGACAGAATTAGGAATCAGCAAGGGTCCTGACCCTATGCAATTCATGTACTGTACAGGCTTGTTTTGCACATATCTTTATTTCAAATGATATGGGGGGGGGATCTGAATAGTCCTGCATTTGGCACTGAAATGCCCTGAGGCTTTTTTACCTACAGTAGAAAGCTCTGCATAGACCAGAACAGGAATGGTGGGAGCAGGTATTTACTATCTCCCATGGCTTTCTTCTGCTGAAGAGAAAAGAAAGGTCGAACATTTACTTGGAGAAAGAAATGGGTCTCCTCGTATGGTGGTTATCTCTTCAACAGAGTCAAAGCTGCAAGAGAAGAACAAAAGCCTCCCTCGTGCTTCTTTCTCCATCCCACAGCCCACCTACCCTTCCCACCTAAAGTAGAGCAAAGGGGGATCAGTTTGGGATGGAAAGCTGGGCAACATGGAAGTGGGGGAAGCTACAACTGAAGAGCACCACTTCCAGGCTGCTATCTTGAACCTTACTAGGCAAGGCAGAAAGAAGCACTTGCCATGTGTTGTATGGATGCAATTCAGAGAACATTTAGTGGACTTGAGTAAATTTTCCTGTAGTTTCTGCAGGAAAAAAACTGCACCTTCTGGGAAGAAAAAATGTTATCCTTGTAGGAAAAGGATCTTGGAATTGCCCTAGACCACGAGCTGAGTATGAGCCAAGAGTGTGATGTGGCTACAAAATCGGTAAATGCTATTTTAGGCTGCATTAATAGAAGCATTGTCTCCAAATCTCAAAGAGGTGCTAGTCAGGCTTCATCTTAATGAGCACAACGTCCAGTTCTGGACACCGTACTTCAAGAAGGATGCTGGCCAAGTGGAAGAAGGTCAGAGGAGGCCAACAAGAATGGTTCGGGGGCTGGAAACCAAATATAGAAAATGGGTCAGAAAACAACACAAAGCTCCAGTGAAATTATTACAGCATTGAAAATTCCTATAGTTGAGATGACTCTCCCTAAACTATTTGAGGTATAATACTGTATTTGGCTGTCAAAAATATTGGCCATGGTAAAAAAAAATATGAAAGATTTCCATTCACACATGTCGCATACCTGGCTAACTGAAGGCACTGCTTCCATTCTGAGCAAATGGCAAAGGTTATACAAATATAATTTACAAATTGGAATCTTTTGTAAATGACAATTCCTAGAGGAAAATAACCAATATAGGAAACTACAAAGAGGGACACAACCACCTAGGTTTTTTGTTTTTGGCTTTGTGTGCGATGACTTCAGGCTGTGTGGTCCTAAGAAACATGGGTAAGCTTATCGTACCTACCTGGATACACTAAAAGATACTGAATACAACTGGATTTCTAAAAAAGTCATACCATGAAAAATTTGGCTTATTTTAAGTTTTCCTGAGAAGCTAGTCAGATGTGGATGTAGGCTACAAAGGGAAGTATGGTATTTACTACAGTTTTTTCATGTGTTTTTTAAAAGTTGAGAGTTCATCTTCTGTTCTCTGCAGACTTAATGGGAATATCAGTCTCACCTCTCCCACTGTGAGCAATGAATAAATATCAACATATAATATGTACATATGACAAATCTAAGGAAACAACAGCATCCAGTTATAAATGGTTAGGGTCTCAAGATACATTTATATAAGTAGAATAACTTTATTAACATGAACATCCCCACTGACGTCAGTGGCATTGTAGTGTCCCTGATAACAAACACATGATAAAAGAAAGCTGGATCCTTGATGCAAAAGTTGAGTTTTCATCATGAAATACCTGGTTGTTCTCAGGTTAACCAAAAAGCCATCTTCTGACAAACACGCTGGAGCTCAACAGTGGCTCTTCAGCCAAAATCTGTACAACAGCTCACATGAAAATATTTCATCTGGACTGAAAACAGCTGCAAATTAATGGTAACTATGAGAAAGTTAGCAAAGAACATCTTTGAAATGACTATCCACTACAGATACAAGTGTTCAACAGAACACTAAAACAAACACCCCCCCCCCCACAAAAAACCCAGCCATGTTTTTCTCTGTGGCTTAGTAAAACTATATCTGGAAAATAACTGAGCATTAAAACTCTCTTGTGCAACTTCACCATCATATGGTGGTGAAGAGGGAGCTGCAAATTCTACAGTACCCTCATTATTTTTCTATACGGAGATGAATTTTTCAGGATAAGAGCTCCTAACACATCCCTATACACTTAAAAGAAAAAAAAATGCCAGCAGATGCAACTCGATTTAAGATATTTAATATCTTAATATCCGTGAATTCTGCTATTGATAATAATCCACACATAGTCTTTTCCTACAAAAGACATGGGAATTACTCAGCCTGGTTCTTTAAACTCCCATTCACAGCAGCTAAGCTTTGTGAAGGGTGCAATGCAGGTAAGTTGCATGTGCTGGAATGGGTATACAACCTGTCTTAAACTAGTATGTAAAAACATACCTAAAGTGGCATCTCCTAAGCAGTGTTTTCAGATGTTGACATGTTGGTTATGTTGCTTAGGCCCAAAATCTGTTCAAAAATACTTTTTATAAGCAATGGCCAAAAATGGGTCATATGATGATCTAAGGAACTATTTATGTGGCAGCCTTGAGAACCTGTTAAAAATCTGTTTTAAGCCTTTGTCTCAAGGGCCAGTGACATATTCAGCTATAGCGCCTAAATGTAGCTGGCTTTGTCTGAACATAAAGAAATTATTGAACAGATAGAAAGATGAGATCTGAATGCCTGATACACACCCTGTTTAGGCACAGATCATTTCTCACTGCTGGATTTACTCAAGATGGATACCGCACTCTGCTTTTGCCCATACAGTCAAGAATACTGACCTATACATAAAGAGACACACTTTTAACAGGGCTGTAAGCATGGCTATGAATCTGTTCCTCAAATGCTGAAAATAATAAATGCATTGAATTGTCACTTAATGCTGGAATCAGGGACTTCTAACTGCACAGTAGCTGATAATACATTTCCTACTCACAACTGATGTTGCCTGTTCTTCAGAAAGGTGAAAGTTGAAGAGTTCAGTGACTTAAGATGATTACATAGAAAAGTGTCCAGAATTCCAAGCTTGGCTGAATTTGTCTTGAGCCATTTGTTCTTAACCCCTATTTCTAGCTCTACTCCCTTTGGGCTGAGGCTCTGATTGTCAACCCATTAAAGTAAGACTGGCTAATTCTCTTAAGATTTCTCTTGCTGAATTCTTGGATCCCTTGAAACAAATCTTAAAAGTTGTAAGAGTCCATACATTGGGAGGGCAACATATACGCTGGTGCAGCTCATGCAACAAGGGTCCCAGTGCCAGGTTCCTCTGAAAGAAATGGCAAGAACGCTTCCAATAAGCAACTCTGGAACACATGCAGAGAGCAGGGTGAGGGTGTTTGTCTAATAGTCTTGCAGTCAATTCTACCTCTGAGATCCCTGTGATAAGAAAGCAATGTATGCTTTCCATACTGCAAAAATTACAAATTCCCAAGGGAAATATTTTGTCCATTAATTCCAACCTGCTTTCCTGTATTGCCTATGCTGGGGTAGACCTTAACCCCAAGGCTATTCTTGGCCATTTTTGCAAATGGTGCATCTGAGATGGGCACACAAGGAGGAGGACATGCAGAGGCAGAAGCAAATATTCTGAAAAGGAATGTTAAGAGCTGTCTTGGTCTTTCTTGAGCTTCTCTCGCCACCCACTCCAGGTGGATGTCCTCTGAACAAGTGATGGTGAGGAAAAAGAAGACCTTGGTCTTGTTCTCTCCCGCCGTAAGAAGAATGGCTGCCAAGACCAGCTCTGGAAACAAAAACCCCAAACATAAGAGGTGGTAACCCCAAACTGGCAGTGGGTCAGAATGTCTGCCACGAGAGTTGAAAGAATCAGCACAACTGAAAGGCCAACAGCTGGGACGAGTTCCATAAACAGAGTTACTTCAAGTTCAATTCCAAAAGTGCTGGAACAAAGTATTTCACTGAAACGAGGGACTGGTCACTGTACAGGAACAGGCACTGGATAGCTATGGTCACAGGGTATCCTAACTAGTAGGAGGACAGGTAAATTCTTAGGTTCAATGTATTTTTTTTTGTCACGAATTAAACCGATTCCATTTCCAAGTCTTGGTTTTTGCCTCAACTTCTTTAAGACACACTGGAACAACGGATGCTTGGAGAGCCCATCTGTGTCAGGACCTTGTCCAGCCACTGCAGTGGGCCGTTCAGGTGGAGCTCAATCCAGCAAGGCGTACTCGTGACTGTCTGCCGCCTGGAAACAACAAGGAGAGCAAGAATTACATGCATGGCAAATTATTCCCAAATTAAAATGGAGTGAGTGGGGGAGAAAGAATTTTTAAAATGCCTTGCCTCACAAAAGAATTTTGCAACCTGTGCGTATTATGCCTATTTCTTCTTTGGAGGATGACGTATAGCAGGGGGCCTCAAACTACAGCCCACGGGCTGGATCTGGCCCATCAGGGTTTTGAATCCAGCCTGCAGGCCATTGCAGACCCCCCCCACACACACACACTTGAGCCAAATAGGAACCTATTGGCTGCCACCCAGTGGGACCGCCCCCTCACTGCTACCAGGGCACATGGCCACTTGGCAACTCCAGAGGTTCTCATGCACCAAACCTCTTGGACCAGGGCCGAGAAGTTGGCCTTATATACACCTCCGCACCAACACCTGTACAAGTGGAGGGATAGGGATAGGGGGGAACTGACCTTGGCTTGGGGGGGGGGTTGAGACGCATGCACACCAATCGTTCCTATAGTCCAGCCCCCTACAGTGTCTGAGGGACAGTGAACCAGCTCCCTGTTTAAAAAGTCTGAGGACCCCTGACATACAGACTATTTTGCAAGTACAAAACATACATTCTCACAATTTGAGAATGTTTCCAGTCATTACAATCTTGTTTACAATTGAAAGGACCTTATTTACAACTGGAAGTGAAGTTATATCTACTTCGGCTTATTCCTTTGTTTATTGTACCTGCTCTTTGTTAACCGCCACGGTTGTTTATAGACAAGTTGATAGTATGTAAGTCTCAAATAAAGTATAAAGTATATGGTGTTGGAACAGAAAATGCCCCCAAGTGGCCAGTCATTCTCCCAGAGAGTGTGATTGGCAATTTCAACCTTCTTCAAAAATAAATAAATAAATAAATAAATAAATACCCTGTATATACTCGGGTATAAGTCGACCCGAGTATAAGCCGGGGCCCCTAATTTAAACCCCCAAAAAAGGTAAATTTATTGACTCAAGTATAAGCCTAGGGTGGGAAATGCAGCAGGGCCTGGCAACTCCTCCTTTGTGAGCTGGGTGTGTGTGTGATGTTTAAAATGACTTTTAGCCACCGAGGCAAGTGCTTCAGTTGGTGGCTAAAAGTCATTTTAAACATTGTTTTAAAATGACCTTTTAAAAAGTCATTTTAAACATGGGGGGTGGTCAGGAGAAGTGGCACACAATATTTAAAATTACTTTTAGCCACTGACCCAAACTTGCCCCAATGGCTAAAAGTATTGACCCGCATATAAGCCGAGGACCCCTTTTTTCAGCCCAAAATTAGGGCTGAAAAAACTAGGCTTATACAGTACTCGAGTATATACAGTAAATAAAATTAGGTGTACTGGCAGCACCTTGAAGCCCATGTGCCCCAGCCTCTTTTAAAGTGTTTTCCCCTTGTGCTCTGCTTCACAAGGGACACTTTCACAGGGAAGGCAAAAGAAAAGCCTGCACAACTTTGTGGTAGATCAAGACAAAGGCAAGCCACACCAGAAGCAGGAGGCGTACTGAAGTCCAGGTAAGAAGCAGGCAGGCTGCATTGTTCTGGTGGATCATGATTTCAGTTGACTTGGTGAGAAGATCCAGTCTTCCTTAGCAGTCGCGCTGCCTCTCCAGCCTGTGAGATCTCCCAAATATTTGCCCTGGACTGCAGGTTTCCTTGGACTTGTGAACGTGAAACAATTTTGCAGGGTTTAAGATTGCATTTTTAGAATGCAGGTTTTTGCATCCCTGCCTTTGGAACTCAGCTGTTGAATTTACTCCGCCGTTAAGCTCTCCTTCCAACCCTGCAGGAGTTTCAAGTACATTTTTCCTCCAAACACTCTAACTATCCGAAAGCACAACCCTGACATATTTTTGCCAGTTTTATAATCTTTAAAGTAAGCCCTCAAGTCCATTCCCAGGTCAGGAAGACCAGGCTACGCTATACTCTACTACTGGAGATCTGGGACACCCAGGCAAGCTTACTGTATTGTGCTTCCAGCTTCCAAAAGCATCTGTTTTGTACAAAGAGGTGCATAAAAGCAGTATTGGGGGGGGGGGAGCACATGAGAGGCTCTGTGCTATAATGAAGACCATCAGACATGTAGCCATGTGACACACCAAATTGCTGGTGAATGCCAAGTGCGAGTGGCATTCCGGATGGTGCTGCAATACTCGTAACAATGGCCAACTGCTCCCCACCCAATACAACTCACTCATCTGGATCTCATTAAGAGCCAGGACTGCTAGGCCAGACAAAATAAACCAGCCTCAAGAGCAAGTGAGCTGATTTCAAAACAAGATGGAGTCCAGACATCTGGAGAAGTTGCAAGAAGTAACATGAGAGGCTCAAGCTCCAGGCCCAGTCACTAAAAGAGAAGGAGGGCCTGTAAAATCATGCAACTACGAATAGATTCCAAAAGCAGCCGTCAGTGCAGGACTGCAAATCGCAAGGAGCAGTGTCACAGGGCATGCCCCGGAGAGCAACTGAGGTGATGCCTGCCACCATGGAGCTCTCAGCTCTGCCACAGTTAGGCTCCAAATAATCTCTTCCGAAACTGGATTTGTATCTTCACGGCCTCTGGCTTCAGACAATCTTATTCCATCCCCACTTATTGCAACTTTCTAATGTACTGCCCTAGTTCCTTCTGCATAGCAGTTATTCACTGCCCTGTTTGTGGAACAGGATGCTTCCCTATTTCATGCAATCGTTTTTAAAAACGAAACATATAAATCCCCCCCCCCGGCTGCCTAGTTGTTCTCTAGACACCCATCTTTTTTATTATTATTGGCAGCTAATGCTTGGGCTGATGGTTCCCAGGATGAGCACTCTCACCTGTATTCAGCACCCCAGCCTTTCACGAAGCTCATTCGGATGGTGCACATCCTAGTCAGCTGGTAAACAGCCTCAAAGCCCTGGTTCACAGACTGAGCCAGAAGAGCTGCAAATTCCTGGTTGTTGAAAATCTTCAAATTACATCCTGTTGGTGATACAGAACACAACAGCAGGGCAATTGTCAACGTGGAACCAGCAAAGGACATGAGATGGACATGGCTCTGCTGACGGCAAGAAAGAAAGAAACCTTTTTTTTTCCTGTGCTCCACTGCCCTGTTGCAACAGGCGAGAGAGAACGACACCTTCCAGACTCCACAAGGCTGCGAAAGGTATTCAGGCAAGTAGAGAAAGCACATGCAAAACTGCACACCTGTAGTTAAAATCCCATGCACACGGGAAGATAAGCCTTTGGAACAAAAAAAGAAGCAAATGGGCCTAAAAACTCAACCTCAAATATTTACTAATATTTCAAGAGGCCCCCTTTCTTCCTACAAACAAGGGGAACTCCTCCTTAAAGATAAAATTATTATTAGATACTAAACCAAAAAGGCCTTGAAAGAACTGAAGTACTGTACAGTGAATTTGAAGATGCATAACTGCCAATGATGGAACCAAAATTTCTAAAAACTTACAACCGGGACATTATCCCAATCATATCCGGGCATCTTCATTGTATTTGCAAGAAATCATCTTGGACATCATAGATTTATGGTAGACAACTACTGTTTACTACATTTTGGAACAATAAATAGTATGGAAAAGTTCAATTTGGAAAGATCTGTAAGGCCATCAAGACCAACTCCCTGCTTAATACAAGAATCCAAAGGTGGTTGTCTAATTTCCCCTTGAATGCCTCCATGGCTGGAGCACTCACCATCTCTGAGATAACAGGTTCCACTGTTGTACTACTCTTAACAGTTAAGAGGTTTTTCCTGCTATTCAGAAAAAAATCTAGGTTCCTGTAATTTATGCCCATTCTATGTGTCCTACATAGCTGCCTAGATGCCCTAAGGACATCGAATCTCGCCTGATTTTGGAAGCTAAGCAGGGTCGGCCCGGGTTAGTACTTGGATGGGAGACCACCAGGGAATACCAGGTGCCGTAGGTGCCTGGAGTAGGAACTGGCAAGCCACTCCAGTATTCCTGCCAAGAAAACTCCATGGACATGGAGTCACGAAGAGTCGGTCACGACTGTAACACCACAACACACACACATGTGTCCTACACTCTGGAATGATTAAGAACAGATCCTGTCTCTGCTCTTTATGACTATCTTTCAAGTACTTGAAAAGTGCTATCTCCCCCTCAGTCTTCTTTTTTCAGGGCTAAACATGCCCAGTTTTTCACAGTCTTTCTTCAAACCGCTTGGTTCCCAGTCTCGATCACCTTAGTCCCCCTCCTCTGAACTTGTTCCAATTTATAAGCATCCTTATAAATTGGTGTGCAGAACCGGTCACACAGTACTCGAGATGAGGCCTTACCCAGTGCTGAAGAGATGGAGACTCATGCTTCACGGAATTTGGAGACTACGTTTCTGTTACAGCACCCCAAAATGGCATTTGCCTTTTTGCAAGCTGTAAACCTTTTTGTTCAGGGGCCACTGGGCCAGCACTGAGCAAGAATCAACTGGACAACTACGAAGTAGGCCTGAGGCAAGGCTCAATCTTGGCTTGGTACTAGATCCTTTCCAGGTGGGAGCGTGCCAGTTATCGCTGGCACACTGTCCAGCTCTTCCTGGCTCCACATGGAGCCGACCACGCATCAGCTGTGCGCAGAGATTCTTCCTCCTGCTTTCCTGATGGAGTGGTTGGTTGCATGCAGAGGCAGGAAGAGACATCTGGGGTTTCAACATATCTAGCTAGCAGAGATATATTGGAATTGCTGAGGCCGAGCAACCCAAGGGAAGCTTTTCTGACGTCAATCAAGACATTCTTGAAAAACGGAACTCTACATTCAGTGCCACAACCACCCGGGCTTTCCCAGAATCATGACCTGTGTGCGGCTCTTGTTTTTTCCTAGGATGCTCATGGTACCCAGTAAGAGAAAAGTTGCTTTGTCAAATCAAAGGCCCCAGAGTTCTATAGTCAGCACAGTCTTTTGACATCTTGGGTTAAAACGTCTGGGAACAGAAATCCCGGAATTGACTTTTTCCAAATCCTGGAAAACAAATGGCATCTCCCGCACAAACACAGGTCTATTTCTCACATTTGGGTTGATGAGTAGCATACAGCAATACAGTAACCCCCTGTTTATCACGGGGGTTAGGACTAACCAGTCCCGTGATAATTGAAATCCGCGATAGGCAGATGCAGGTCGGGGTGGGGCGGGGGCGGCGCAATGTTTCAAATGTCTTTAAGCAACCAAGCCAGCTTGGTTCCACTGCTTAAAGACATTTTAAACATCGCTTGCCACTTCCCAGTACCCCCGGGGGTGCGGGTGAGCGGCACGCAAGGTTTAAAAGCACTTTCAGCAATGGAGCCAAGCATTTGGCTCTGCTGCTGAAAGCATTTTAAATTTTGTGCGCTGCTTCCCAGCCCCCCCGGGCATGCTGGGAGTTGGCGCATGAAGTTTAAAATGCTTTCAGCAATGGCTTTTAAAACCTTTCCCCCTCCCTCAAGCCCTTTCGAGGTACTGCTGTCCCGCAATATAGTGGGACTGCAGTATATGAACCGGAAAAGGGCAGGGGACCACTGTATCTTCCCAGATCATTTCCTAAGCCTTTACCTGGACAGAACAAAACAACAGGATAAAAGAGCCATGACAAGACAAGAAAACAAGGGAAATTACCTGGTGGGATCTTGCAGACGGTGGCCGGATGCCAGCCATAGCGCTGGTTACAGTTAGGAGATTGGACAAAAATGGCACTGTCGCTCAGGCACTCAGCAAATACCTCCCCTCCGATGTAATACAGCCTCACTCCTCTTCCTAGGAAAACATAGGCCAATAGTGTTAGGACAGCTAATCAACAGCCTCAAGCAATGTATGGAGATCTAGACAGACAGAAATGCCAAACACAATGAGATATTGGCATTCATGCTTTATGTTATTTTCATCTGGCCCTCCTTCAAAAAACAGCAGATGTTATAGCCCTTGAATTATCACACACACACACACTTAATTCATACTCACCCTGCTAGGCTATGAGAAAGCCTAGACCAGGTTTACCAAATAAACACTGCAGCTTGCGGGAAGACTGTGCAACACACTGACCCAGTCATAGTCTAAACACCTTAGCTGCTATACCATGCTGGCTATCATGAACTCTTCTACCATTTCCCAAATGATAACAGGCTCTGATTGCAATTCAAATATCTGAAGGATGTGTGAGATTTGTACCCACTGGTACAAATCAGTGTTCAAGTGTCGGACTCAGACGAAGACCTGGACTCAAAGAATCATAAAGCGTTTTGGCTTCTTCATGACAATCACAGACTCCCACTCTGACTGACCTCACAGGGAGGAGCAACAAAAATGAGAACAACCATGTAGATCATATTGGGTGAAAAGCAGGATACAAACGTAAGCAAACAAGTTCTGTGTTGGACTGCCCCCGATCTCAACCTAATTCCTACAGCCCACTGACTCCAAAAGGGTATCAGCTCTGTGTGTTGGGGGGGTTGTTTCAATCTGCTCTATGTTTTTATTTATCTTATTTACAGTCCACCTTTCTCCTGATGAGGGGACCCTCAATTCTACCATGGCAGAATAATACAAAGAAGCAAAGGTCCCCAGATGTTCCTGGACTGCAACTCCCAGAAATCCCTTTCAGCACAAAGAGTGGTGGAGGCTTTTGGGAGTTGCAGTCCAGGAACATCTGGGGACCCACAGGTTAAGAACCACTGCTTTAACCCTTTCAAAACTGGGATCAGGCAGGCATGCTTGCAAAATGATTTACAATCCTTCTGTTGAGTTTTTTGAGCAGAGACAGTTAAAGGGAGCTGGGTCTCAGGCCTGCTTGCAAAACAGAACCAGCTGTTACAATAACTGGAAGAAAACGAGTTGAAAGAGCAAAGTGTTTGTAAGATAACAAAAAAATGCAGGTACATTCGAACTGCTATATGCACCACAGGTCCTAAAACCAGACCATGTAGTGCAATTAAAATTACACTGACTAATTAAAGAGAGCTGGCTAGATAGTTTAGTCTTGGCTGTGGAGCCAGAGATCAGGAGTTTGATTCCTCACTGTACTTCATGGGAGAAAAGCTAGCCTGGACAACCTTGGGTAAGTTGCATAGAAATGAAACAAACAAATAAATAAATATGGGTGCCCCTAGAGGAGAATGGCAGACCACTTCCACATACTGTCGACCCAGAAAAACCTCAAAATGGGTTGCCATAAATCTGAATTGATTTGGCTTCACATAATTATTACATTAAACTAAGCAGAGGAACAGCAAACACTCAAAAAGATGAGAAAGCTGCTTGTGCTCTGTGGCACAGCATTCAAAGCACATAGGCGGAATCCTGTGCTCGGCCTGACCGCAGGGCACCCAAAACGAAGGGTAACAGATGCTAGGAGCCTTGTGGTGCAGTGGTTTAAATGCCTGTATTGCATCTAAAATTGTGCTCATGGCCTGGGGTTCAATCCCAGGTAAGCAGGCTCATGGTTGACTCAGCCTTCCATCCTTCTGAGGTCGGTAAGATGAATACCCAGCAATGTGTAGCTTGCATACTGCAATTAAAACTGTAAACCACCCAGAGACTAAGCGGCATGGGGCGGTATATAAGGAGAACGCTTTGCTTTTTGCCTTACCAATGTGCCGTCTGGTGAGCTCCACTGCAGCATTGCGGTTTACATTGGACAGCAAACCAAGGCAGAAACGTTCTGAATTGGAAGGGTCAGTGAAGCCGTCGACAGTCATAGAGGGCTGAGAAGCATGGAATGTCTCTCCAACACGTTGGTTGAGTTCATAGTAGGATATGGAACACCAGAAGGCCGGTTCACAGTAGGTAACAGGCTGCAGATCTGCAGAGAGCAATGTAAGAGAACAATAAAGATCTGTCTGGAAGACCTCTTGTTGGCACTATCTTGTCACACATAAAGCTGTGATAGCAAATGTGCCCAGAAAGGTTACCAGCGCCTGATTATTGCACCACAATTGGCCACTGTGGTTTATGCAATTCCCCTTATGTAAGCATAACATGCTAACAAGATTTTAGCTGACACTTTGAATTTAAACTCTGGATCCTCCCTCCCCATGCAGGTGCATGCAAAGCACAAAATAAAGACTGTACATTTGTCCTACGATGTGGTATTAATCAGTGGCCTTAATGGAATATTCGTGTAAAACTGCTTCTTGGAAACTCGCAGCTTGTTTAGCAGAATGAATCGCTTTTTATGACCATAAAAATCCTACTCCATTTGCACTTAATACGACTGGGTGTCTTTGATACGAAAACTCTGCGGACTCGTTATTTCTAGAGGGTGAGCAAGTAAAGCATTGCATCAAAATCAGCAAAAGGTCTTATGCCAACTTGAAAGCTAAGGCTGGGCCCAAATATATGTAGGTGGGTCTGGGGAAAGAGAATCTCCTGCCCCCTTCTCCAGCTTCCAAAAAGTCAGGGAGCACTGCAGAGTGAAATAAATTGTGCTGTTATGTAATTTTCTCCCTGGATAGAAGGGCTTCTGTGGGTGGAGTCGTTGAACCATCAGAAATCAGACCTGGATCCAACCCCAACTTCTCTAATATGGAATAAACTTTCAACTAGAACTACATCTTATGAAGCTGACTCAAGTACACGAAAACACAGGTGATAATAAACGTCTTTGAGGTGTTATAAAACTCAAGCCTCTTCCAGTCAAAAGGCATTCAGGAACTGCTTTATTGCTGCGTAATTACTCTGGAGAAAGAGATTTTTTTAAAAAAAAAATAGAGAAATAAACGTGATCCCTGTGTTCCTTAGTGCACCCACCTGTTCCTTTTGTACCACAGTCAAGAAGACTGAAAACAACACAAAAACCTGAACAATTTGTGTACCAGAAAAGTAACAGGGATGACTGTTCAAATACCATGAACAGCAGATCCTTTTTCAAAACCAGCTTTATTAAAACAGAGCTTTGGGAGCCTCTGAATATGTTTATGTGATCTCTTTCTACCCATTTCTTTCCTATGTATAACATGTCAACCAGGACATTAATGAAACATCACAAAACACAGCCCACCAAACAGATTCCAAGAGAACCCTGAACCGCACCATCCTTACCCAAGTTATTGTGAGCAGGGGACATTGGATTTGGAGACAGATTTGGAGATCCTGGGAGGGAAAGGGTACAAATGTTATTCTTCCAATGAAAGAAGGTGGCCTAATTACCATATTGCTTTTAAAATGTCCATTGAGCAATCATGTTCAAGTTGTATTCTCGAAGGCTTTCGCACAACTTTAAAACCTCACAGTCTCACTCACTCACTCTGTACCCTAAAGCACAGAGAGAACTCCTAGTTCCTTGAGCTCCCTGCCTTCTGAAGATGCCGGCCACAGAAGCTGGTGAAATGTCAGGAAGAAAAACTTCTAGAACATGGCCAAACAGCCCGAAACACTCACAACAGCTATCATTTTCAAGTTCTTCCCATTCTACAGACACTGAGGCACAAAGACTTCCCAAGAACCACCCTGTAAGTCTGTGCTTTAAAACTCAAATCAAACTCCTTGCTCCGTGCAGGAATACAAATCAAAGGAGATCTGCCAGGCATTTCTCTTGAATGCCTCCAATGTTGGAACACTCGCCACCTCTTTGGGTAATTGGTTCCATTGCCGTACTACTCTAACAATTAGAAAGTTTTTCCTGATATTCAGCCGCAAGTTGGGTTATCTTAACGTGAGCCCATGGGTTGTGTGTTCTGCATTCTGGGATGAACAAGGACAGATCCTGCCCCTCCTCTATATGATAGGCCTTCAAATATTTGAAAAGTGGTCTCAAATCTCTGACTCTTATTCTCATGGCCAGTTCTTTCAGCCCTTCCTCACAAGATTTGGATTCTACTAGATGGAACAGTAGAAGGAAACGGAACAAAATGAGAGGCAAGATGGAGACAATGAAGGGGTCAGAGCTGCAGCTGGCCCTGGGGTTGGCGGAGTGAACGAAAAGAGGTATCCCAATGTGTTTCGAAGGATTGGGGAAGCAGAGGATCCACTAAGAAGACCAAAGGGATGAAGTCAACTCCTTGGATGCCACAAAGTCATTTTCAATGTGATCTACCTGCATCCATGCTATGATTCATCTGATGCTCGCTGCTTTCTCCATCCTCGCTCAGATAGCCGGGTGGGGGTGTCTCTGGAGAGAGAAAGAAAAGAGAACTACCATGAAACGGTGCAAAATCCAGGAACTTGCACATGTCTTGAATCTATGCTTTAGAACATTAATCAGAATCCAATAGTCGCAATTGAATCAGCATGAATCGCAGTTTGGAGAGTTGACCCGGATTGTTACCCATAGGTCTCCTGCATGCTCATTCGTTTCCCCTGGTGAAGCATGCTTCTCTCCTCACCTTCTCACTCACTGAACGGCACCCTCTTTCACAGAGGAAGCGGGGGAGGGGGGGAATGAGGAGCCCCTGTGGAACCACAGCAAAGTGAGCCAAACCGCTGATCATCCCCATCTGTAGACACAATCCAAAAAGCCCCCTCTCCATTCCTGTAGTCTCCAAAGGGGCTTTACAACCCAATTCCCCCCTGTAAGACTGCTATGCCATAAGTGGTATTCCCACTTTATTATACATATGGCACTCCCACCGGAGGGCAACTGAGACAAAGCAAAGTGTTAGAAGGTATGAGGACCTTGTCCCTTTATCTTTCTCTATCCGCAGAAAGATTCTGAACAAAAGTACACCAAAGGAAGAAGGAACGTCTGGAGGGTTTCCAAAAAACAATTTTTTTCTCTACGCTCCTTTATTCAATGGGAAAGGAAAATGAAAAGCTTTTTTCCCCTTGGCATAGCAGCAAACCAAAGGTAAATGGTAGCATTCCCACCTTTAAATGGCACATATGAAAATTCCCTATGAAAGTTTCAGCATCCTTTACTGCAGACTTCCACAACCTGGCACCTTTCAAAAATGCTAGACTACAACTCTGAACATGCCCAATCAGGCTAGGAAATCAATATGGCAGCACTGAGAGTTACAGAGACTATCAAGCAGGGATGGTTGTGTAATTGCCAAAGGAAACACAGGTGTAAGTTACAGCTATTTGAACCTAAGAACATAAGAACAGCCTTGCTGGAATGGGCCACAGCCTATCCAGTCCAGCATTCTGTCTCACACAGTGGCTCACCATTTGCTTCAGGGTATTCCCAAGCAGATGTCTTCACCTGCTTATGATTCCCTGCTAATGGCATTGAGAGATATCCTGCCTCTCTCTCCGTCCCAGAGGTTGTCCTTGGGCATCCATAATGATAGCCATTGATACCCTTCTCCATGAACTCGTCCAATCCTTTCTTAAAGCTGAAAAAGTTAAATTCAAACAGGTATGGCAACAGGATTGTTAAACTATTTTAGTATGTAGTATTCCATGCCCTAAGCACATCTGATCTCGCCTGATTTCAGAAGCTAAGAAGGGTCGGCCCTGGGTAGTACTTGGATGGGAGGCCACCAGGGAATGCCACGTGCTGGGGGCACCTGGAGTAGGAACTGGCAAACCACTCCAGTATTCCTACCAAGAAAACTCCATGGACATGGGGTCATGAAGAGTCGGTCACAACTGTAATGACGCAACACACACACACACACACACACACATTCCATGCCTGATACACAGCAAAGGTAAATGATGCAGCTCATTCTTTTGTAGGAGAAGGAAGGTAGTACCTGGAATATAGTTGCTCTGTGGTTCTATGCCTGCAGGAAAGTTGGTGTTCTCGGGGATGGAATGGCTGTAGTCATCCAGTGGCGGAAACTCAGCTGGAATTTCTGCATGTCTTGGCACCAATACTGGAGGTAGCACTGGAAGAACAAGACAGAAAAACAGGAATATTTGCTATAGATCTCTAACCAAGGTACAGTGGTACCTTGTATAAAGGAATTAATTCGTTCCAAATGAAATTATGTTAAGCAAATTTTCCTTTATACAAATTCTCATAGGAATGCATTGAAAACAGAGTAATCCCATTTTTATGTTGTACAGATTTTCCCCATAGGCGATTATGTTAAGCAAATTTCCCCTATCTCTGGAATATTTTTATGTTGTACAGATTTTATGTTATACAAGCTGTTTGTTATACAAGGGTCCACTGTACATGGTGCAAAGTACCCTTTGTCTCTGTCCATCTGGCCACCCATTCCCCAAGCACGGAGCCTTCCACTCCCCCATCTCAACCATACAGGGCACCGGGTGTACCTGGTGTTTCCACTCTTTGATAGTGATACGGATTCACACAGACTTCGTCCTTCTTCATGTTAAATGCGTATTCACACATCTCCATGGCACGCAATTCGTGATGACTGTGAAGATCCGGCCACCGCCACAGCCGGCAATAAATGACATGGGGGAGACCCTTTCGGTGAGATACCTGGAGCCGGCCATCCAGCGATCTGCATTTGGGGAAAGAAAAGAGAACGGTTCTTGACTTTAAAGCAGGGTTTCTAATTTATTAGAGAGAAATAAACCCACCAAAGCAAGTCAGACTATCATTAAACATGCATTTATAGAAATGAACTGCTATTTCACAGTCTGAGGGTGGGAGTAGGTAGAATCTCCCAGCAGCCAAGACTAGTTTCATTTATCTTACAATTTTTGAAATTGCAAATCAACCCATATCACCAGGACAAAGCACGACGAGGAGAGGGAATACGTCAGACATTCCCACTCCAAAATTTTAAAAAGCTACCAAGTTTTTATTCAACATACATGTCCCAAAATCACTCATGCTTACAACCCTGAATAATTGTGAGGTCTCCCCAAATTTGATAGAGCAGAACAGAATCAAATAGAATAGAATAGATGCTTTATTGTCATTGTACATAGTACAACGGAATTGAAAGCTATCCCAGGTGTGAGAAAAACAAAAAACCAAACTAAAATTAGAAATAAAGAAAAAATACATTTAAAAGGAATACTCGTTAACTCTGGAAATAGGCACAAACAGCAAAACTTTCCAATAGGATTAAAATACTTGCTGGATGTAGATAGAGCAAAGGCAGAGAAGGAAGGACAATGCCAACATTCTTTGCCAGTGGCGGACAAAATTTAAAATGGCAGCTTCGAGCCTTCTAGTTTGTCACTGCTAGTTGGTAAACCAGCGAGGGGAAAGGACCCCTCAGAAAGAAATCCCTAGAACTCCCAAAAGCCTGGAACCACACCTGTGAAATACTCCGCCCCTCTTGTGGTAGCTGATTGCATCCCCCTCTTCCTTGTTGCGACAGTAAGCTCAAAAAAAGAAGCATAGTGCTTTCTGTGTTGGCCGGCCACAGATAGCCAGGTGGGGGGTTTATTCCAATCCTATGGAATTCCATCCAATTCTATGGAAACTGTCTTGGTTCTAAACCAGTGTCTGTTCTCACTCTCCCAACTCTCAATTTGAGTGGATGTCCCCTAGTTCTGGTATTTTGTGAGAGGGAGAAGAGCGTCCCTCTATCCACTTTACTCATGCCCTGGATTAATTTGTACGTCTCAATCATACCCCCCCCCATGTAAAACTTTATATGACGGGAAAGTTTTAACAAACCAAATTAGGTTTTAGCCACCAATGGAAACTTCAAAACGAGAAGTGAGAAAGCAGTGCTTTCTCTTGCCACAAGGATATTTTAAGTTTCACACACTCATTTTATATGTAAGATAATGTAGTGCTCTGTAATTTATTTCATCTGCATATCTGGATGTGGGGTTTTGACCGTATTAAAGACTATCACACACATATAGACATACCAAAAGAAACACAACAAAAAGAAAATGCAAGTAGGATATAAAATTAACATCTGCTTATGTGCTTGTTACACATGCATATTCCACAGTTAATAATATTACAAACTAAACAAAAGCAAAAACGAAAAACCCACCCAAAAGAAAACAAAAACAATGTAGTATACATTTAAATCTAGGAACCGAGGTGGTGTAATAGTGCATTGTGTGCTGTACTGCATTAGAAGTGGACTTCAGCAATCCAGAAGTAACTTCCAGTTTACCAGAAAGCACATTTGGGGGGCTCCGACAGGCCCGGGAAGACCATTGGAGGCCCATTTGGGGTAGTGCCAGGCCTAGGGTAAGTACAGGAGGCCTGAAGCAGGCCCATCCAGCATACCCCAGGGGGCCTTGCCTTTCATATACTGCGGTCCCGCAATATACCAGAACTGCAGCATACAGTATGAACCGCAAAACGGTGGGGGGACACTGTAATGCTTGAGAGGTGCCTGTGCTGATTGGTGGGTTTGTAAACCAATGAGTCTGGGGAACGGCCTGAGGGGATTTAATGCTCTGCTCAGCACTGTTTTAGACAGATAGGGTTAGACAGGGACCTACAGAAAGACCTACTCTTGGAGAAAGGGAATCTGACAGAGTCTAGGAGAATCAGATACGGTCTGGCACCATCGAAGAAAAAGACAGATAGCGCTAAAGTGGTAGGATTTTTAGAGTGTTTGTGAAAGAAAACTAAGTGTTTAGAGGTTGCAAACTTAGGAATTGGGGGTGCATGTATTTAGTTTTATTAGTGATCAAACTTGAGTGGTTTGAGCTATTTTCTTCTTTTTGTCTATACTCCAACACGTTACCATTAATGATTTTGCTTCTACTTTGTAATATCTAAACTTCTTTTATTTTTATTCAACTTAAAAACTAAGTCTGAAGGCTTTAATTTACTACCAATGCTAGTTGGTGGCAGCGATAGAGAATAATTAGAGGCTCTGTTTGTCAATAGCCTGTGAAAGGGCCGGGGGCAAGCACGTTAATGCTGCACTAAAAGGTGGGGTACCCCAGGGCTCAGTTTTGGGGCCAGTACTCTTCAACATTTTTATTAATGACCAGGATTAGGCAGTGCACGGAATACTAATTAAAACTGTGGATGACACAAAATTGACCCCTGCCAAGTTCATAATTCTATGAATCTGCGATTTCCTGTGGCACAAAGTCAAGTTTTTTCCCCTCGGCTCCAACTGAACACAGCGAAATGTACTGAATCCACCCACACTGCATAGTCTCTAGGCAAAAGAAAATATGGGAAAGTATGTCTCTTGTTCAACACATAAGGGAAGATGTGATCCTTCCGGGCTGCTCCCCAAATGGCAAAGGCTGGATTTTGCAGTGTAACTAGGTCTTACATAAAGGCAAAAGCATACAATGTAGCCGGGGGTGGTGGTGGTGGCACAAAACGAGAAAACAGAAAGATTTCATCTGCCATATGGTGTGACCATCAGAAAAAAAATTACAAGAGACAGAGGGCCATCAACCGCTATCAATTTATTCTGTGCAATTTCAGGACTTTGAGCATGATGCAGCGTCTTATTGTGGTTACTGCACAAGGGTAAAAATGGTAATCAGTGCAGAATCACACATTCCTTTTAAAAAAAATCTACAAGAGCCTCTCCTTTCCTTTCCCTTTTTATTTAAAAAAACCAACTTCCAGCTTCTAAGATTTCCAATGAGGCTTGCTGGCAACCTCAGCAGCCACATTCTCAGAAGGAAGAGCCTCAATGCCTTAGATAGCTACTGGGTCCCATCTGTAACTCCTTGAAACAGTGTAAAATGGCATAGGAGAACTATTGCCTAATTTATAGAGCACCTGTTGGGGCAGATTTCTAGTTACTGTAGATTTTAATAGAGAGTTTGGATCACATGAGGAAGAAACAAAACTTGAAAAATACTTTTTTTTTGGGGGGGGAGGTATGACAGTTCCAGGAATCCCCAGGTAGCAGAACTGTTGGGCAGTGGACTTTGGGATTTCAAGTCCAAAAGCACTTTTCTAAGATGGAAAAAAGGTCATGCACAGGATTTAGAACAGCAGTTCTTAATCTTTTTAGTGCTCAGCACCACCTTGAATCTCAAAATACATTCTCGTATTCCCTTGAAACATGTCTTCTAACTTATTTATTAAAAATTACATTTATTGCAAAACAATTAATTTGCAACTGAAAAATAGATACTGTGGTACCTCACTTTACGAGTACTTGGGTCAACGAGCAAAATTTTCTGATGATTTTTGCCTTGATCAACGAGCAGTGCTTTGCAAAACGATCACCAAGAGAAGCTCGTTTTGCCATCACCCCTCCACTGCCACCGCTTGACCCATCACCCCCTGCTGTGACCACACACCCCTCACTGCTAGGTCGGGACCTCTGGCTTCTGGTTGCCAGGGCTGCTGGGTCGCCCCAGGTCAGCTGCTGGGTCAGCTGTGAGCCCAGGCTACCCTCCATGCTCAGTGCACGCCTGCAGAGGCTTCCTCTGGACCCATATGTGAGAGGATCGGGTTCCTCCATTGCCCCCCCCACTCCTACTACTCCTCTCACCTGCTCCCACCACCTCTGAGGCCGGCAAGGCCTAGTGCTTGGTCCTGGGTGACCATGGTACCACCTCCTCCTCTACCGCCACCACTGGTTCTTCCTCCTCCTTGTTTTCCCTCTGGGGTACAGTGGCTCCTGCCCCTGGGAAGCGGGCCATCATCATCGGGCACAGGCGCTGTCCTCCTGCAGGACGGCTCTGGAGCCCTTCAGGCCAGGCTGGAAGGGGAACAAGCGGATGTGCCGAATGTGTTTCATGGAGGCGCCAAGTGCACTGCTTCGGCTGGCTGCAGCCCGGGTACTGCATGGTCCGCCATGCTGCCTGGGCACCTGCAAGGCACGTGCAGCCCCTGACTCCATTTTTAGTGGCTAATTTGTTGCCTATTCATAATATTATTTTGAAAAGGAGTTCCTTTTATTTCCGAAAGAGCTACACATATCTCATCACTTGCATTTTAGCGATTTCTGGCTTTCGTTTTTGCTTGCAGAAGTGATGAAAACCCCATTTCGCACAGATATATGGTAGCAAACGGCAGAAACATTTGCAATGCTACCTTCACCAGTTGTGGAACTGGTTCTAACTGAGCACACCAGAGAAGCAAAATCTCCTCCTGATGACCAGACGCGAACGCAAATAACTTTAGGGAACTGCCATGCCACAAATATCATACCGAGGTAGGCAGGCTAGTAACTTTTGTAGACTGGTTTTCCAAAGCTGGCCTATGCATCATCATTAGGCCCAGAATCAGTTTTCACTCTCTTGAAAAGGGTACGGGGATTGCGGCACCGTTTTTGCTTTTATTATATTTTGTTT
>JAHTLZ010000252.1:8176761-8205354 GCA_023846285.1 Phrynocephalus versicolor | reverse complement strand
CATAAGCAGAGACATTGTATGCAAAAGAAGGTGGGAAAGATAAAGGCCTTGATAAGGTATCTGCAACAGTTGCACAACAGAAAGATAGGGGATTTCACATGGAACCCCCGTTTCCCCAACAACATTACATTTCAAAATAACAAAAGGCTTAGGGTTCAACATGCCCCATCTAAAAACTTTATAATAACACAAAAAGTAACAATGACCACAACGGCAAGGATTGCAAAATGAGAAGGTGATTTTCTAGAGCTTGGAAATGTTACCCTTTTTGGGCTAGAACCAAATGCCAAGCAGACTAGGTGAATTCTAAGAGACGCAGTCTCAAAAAGCAATGAAACTGACACAGATGGGAAACGAATCCTAATGTTCTACAAAACTGATTTATTTATTCTTATTACATTTTAATCCCACATTTCATTGAATGAGGTCCAGGTTGTGTACACGGCTCTTTTCCTCTTCAATTTATCCTTACAATGACTTTGAGAGGTAAGTTAGTCTGGAAGTGTAAGACGGTCCCAAGATCACCCAACAAGCTTCATGCTAGATCTGAGCCCAGGTCTCCTGGGTTCTAATCCAACACTTGAATCACCACACCAATTCTGGCAGGGGGGAGAATACCTCTTGCAGTATTCTTTCTGAATACTCCACACCATCATTCCATCCCCTTAATCACCTCCCTGTCCACAATGGTCTGGGAGAAGGGAGAGAGTCTAAGGATATTGTGTGCCCTGGTATTTCCTCTGTGTGTCAAGGGCATGGATTGTGGCTACATAAGCTCTATAAGAGCATGTGTGTGTGTGCTCTGTGCTGCCAGTAGGAACCAAATTATAGCAACCCAAATAGGGCTTTCAAAGCAAGTGTGATATTTAAGGACTGGCGAAGCTGCTTGGATAAGTAACAAAACGTTTCAATCTCTCAAGAAAAGAAGTCCAATTGCCATGACTCAACTTCCAGATCACCTCATCTGGATGACTAAGAATACTGACTGATTTATTTAAGGAGGTGTTTTCCCCATTTCCACTCAGCCAGTCAGTTTCTATGGCCAAGTGGGCATCCAAACCCTGTTGACCAGAGTTCCAGCCAATCATTTTATTTACTACACCATACTAGATGCATTTTTTTGGGGGGGGGGCAGCATGCAGGGTGACCTTTCTGTTTTCTCAACATTGAAATTCCATCCATTCTTTTATTCTCAGAAACCTATGGCACAGTTGAGATCAATAGTAGCCCAATATCACCACACATATTTCACATTTGACAGTGGGATTTCCAGCTGGGTCTCTGTAGGCCAGATCAAATGTTTTATGTCGGGCGTCACAACTACAGCAATAACCAATTGTGTTACAGACTACAATGCCCATCACCTTCAAGCTGGGTGGGAGCAATGGGGATTTTTAAGTCACTCTAAAGGACACTCATTCTGTGTTCTATATCACTATATGGGTAGAAGCATAAGCACTGAGTACTGTGTCAAGAAAGCCTTGACAGGTAAAAAGAATGAATTGCACAGATATAGGATGGGAGACACCTGGCTGGAAAATAGTACCCGTGAAAGGGATCTGGGAGTCTGGGTGGACCACAAACTGAACATGAGTCAGCAGTGTGATGCGGTGGCCAAGAAAGCCAATGTGATTCTTGTTTGCATCAACAGAACCATAGAGGGAATGGGGGGGAGGGGGATTTTTTCCGAGTTTAAAAATTTCTAGAAATTTTACATCTCCAAGATGAACCCATGTGTGTGCATTCACACAGACCACAAAGAACAGCCCTCTCACAAGCATTCAGGTTCTCATTTATGACTTTTATGAAGGTGCAATGAACAAGAAAATAAGCACAAAGTACAGTGGTACCTCTACTTATGAGTGGCTCTACTTATGAGCAATTGGACTTAAGAATGGAAAGCCGTTGGCATTTTAACTGCTGCCTTACAAATTTTAGATGCAGTCTATTCTACTTAATTTTTTTTTACTTTTTAATTTTTAATTAATTTATTTTTATTTTTATTTAGATACGGCTGCTCTACTTACGAGTTGTTCGACCTATGATATGAGCATGCATTCAGAATGGATTAAACTTGTAAGTAGAGGTACCACTGTATCTTTCAATTCATTCTACTGTTAGCTCTTCGGAAATAGAGCCACCAGCTCCAATCACAAGGACAAAGTACAGTACAGAAATTTAGCACATCTGAGGCCGGCCAGGCATGGATACAGCTGTTAGATGATACCATGGACTATACCACTTGAGACAACAAGGGGTAATAATGTTTTTGCCAGCTCATTCCCTAGAAACAGAAGCAACACATCCAAGAAAGACACTAGTCTTCTAGTTGCAGAGACCGGTAATTTCAGGAGGGATAATTCAGAGTGTGATTGATCTCCAGTCTGATATGAAACAAGACACTCGACAACCTCTGCTCTCAAGTCCACAACCTACCTCACCCCACATGGTGCATGTGAATTGAGAAAAACATGCTCATCTTTGCAATCTTCAGCAACAAAAGAGTGATTATATGCTTACGTGACCTATAACAGCAAATTAGTTGTAGGTTTGTAGACTAGCAGCTAAATGCATGAAACCCTTCCCCTGGAAAGTATCACATATGTGGCAATTTCAGGTAAACAGCATTCTACCTGTGGTTACAGGTCTGTAATAGATCATTCATACTTGCAGCTAACCACCTGATGTTGAAGTCAGCAAGCAATACAAACGCATATATGAACCAGTCCACAGATTTCACCATGATGACCCTTCAGAACATGCTGATATTACAGTACTTAGTTCATTCTTATAAGGCCAGAGAGCAAAACTGGGCTTTTTGGTATTATGCCAAAAACAGTGGGATGCAACTGACATTCCTAAAGTTTATTTGGGGTTGTTGATGGAGGAATGTAAACTATAACCCTTCTTTCAAAACCCCACATTTTCCTGTGACTCAAGTTTGTACACCCACTCGGACCTCTGAACAAAACCAACTGGCTTGTTCTAAAATGTACATATGGCACAGACAATCGCACCCCTCAACGTGGCAATATGCCTGTTTACTAAAAAAAAAAAAACTGCTCCATTTAAGTCTTTTTCATGAGAAATTGTCATCCAACTCATTTTTTTTTCTTAAATCACAAAGCCAAACCAAATAAGAAAAACGTGTTCCAAACCCCAACTCCAAAGTTCTTGCTGTTTTTTCTTTATACAGCTGCGTCAACTTCTGCAATTCATGTGCAATTCTGTTCTTGGCTTTACTATCAGGACTGTTTCATTACTATCAGGACGTGCATCCCTTCTTCCAAAAAGAGTAAACCTGCTATCAGCAAAAGCTTCAGCTAACCAACCACTTAGATTGAACAGAGACTTCTTGAGCGGCCATTTCAGCATGTTAAAAATGTTTCAGTTTAGAATTAGTGTTTGCTACAATCCAAAACGGGCACATACACAATTGTTAAGCCCTCCACAGATCAAATGAAATCTTGCACATTAGTCTATGCAAGTCTACCAGCCTAGAAACACTGACATTAAACATTTGTAGTTTAAGCAATAGCCAACTTTCATTAAATTATTTTGGATAATCATCCAAAGGCAACCCTTCATTCAATAAGATTACAGTAGGACCCCGGTATCTGCTGGGGATTGGTTCCAGGCCTTCCCATGGATAATGAAAACCTTGGATATGAGAATGCCCCCCAAATCCCCAAAACTGCTGTTTTGTGACAGTAGCTTGCTTTAGGTTGCTGTTTTATGACAGTAGCTTGCTTTGTGGCTGCTGATTTTTTTTATTTAATTTTTTCCTCTGACACCTGTGGATAACTGAATTAGTGGATAATGAATCAGTGGAATCAGTGGATACAGGGGTCCTACTGTATTACCAATTGCATTTGGCAACTATGCCTCTGGAACGTGGGGCATGCAAGGAAATAGAATTAAGAGATGATCAGCACTTTCTACTGGGATTAAAGACTTGGAGGCACCACTTAATCTACTGTAATCTACAGGTACTGTAATCTACTTAATCTACAGGTACTTTTAAATGGAAAAATATTAAAAACAAGAATGTTAGAATGAAAAATGCATTCAATACCACCATATCTATCTCCAGCAACTCCCAAGTTTGTGTTGATTTTCTCAAATAAAGGTGATTTTTAAAAGCACATACACATTCAATTTACTTTATCGTTGTATGGTCACAGACCCAAAATTTGAACAAGAACAGTTGAAACAGATAAGTAATTTACATACATCAGAAATTAAAACCATTCCAATTCAATTTTTTTCTCTAATGGCTACAGTTTAAAGGTAAAGGTTCCCCCTGCACATATGTGCTAGTCGTGTCCGATTCTAGGGGCAGTGCTCATCTCCGTTTTCAAGTCAAAGAGCCAGTGTTGTGCAAGTCCATGGTCACGTGGCTGGCGTGGCTGCAAGGAAACACTGTTTTACCTTCCTGCTTTTTTATGACACTGCCTATTTATCTATTTGCATTTACATGCTTTCGAACTGCTAGGTTGGCAGGAGCTAGGGGTTAACGGCGGGAGCTCACTCCGCTGCGTGGCATCCGGGATTTGAACCGCTGAGCCGCCGACTTTGCAGCTGACAGTTTTCGGAGCCTTAGTCCACTGAGCCACCACGCTCCCTTGGCTATAGTTTAAACCCCTTTAAATAACTGGAGCCTATTTTCAATGCTTTACTTTACAATAATGAGGTAGTATGGAAAGTCATCCTCAACTACAGGAGGAATGATTTTTAAAAAATAATTCTAGTGAGTGCCAGGGACAATTTTATTGGTCAACAGAGGCCTGTGTGATGCAAGACACATTCTCGGTTTAAAGACATTTCCAGAACTTAGGTTGAGTGGAGGTATTTTTTTTTTCTCTTTCCAAAAAGGCAATAAGCAAAGTGTCTCTTATGATGATGCCTGTAGGATCAGCAAAGGTCGCTCAAGCCCCAAAAATAAAATATTCAGAGCAATATTATCCTTTACACCAGTCCGTCTCTTCTATAAATCACATATTACTTTGCTGAGATAAGACGCTAATTATTTAGGGAATCAGGACTTCAACAACTGCAAATTTTTAAAACCAATATTATGTTCTCCGGTTTCCTAGTTATGAACACAACAATAGAAGTGAAATTAACCTGGCTTTAAGATTAATTTCATTCTTAACAATACCATTACTAATAAACAGAAGCTGATCAACAATGAAACCTACTGGCACTTCATTTACAGCAAACTAAAGCAAATATATTTTATGTTGTGTTAAGGTGGAATTCATTGCCATGAAGTATGGTTAACTAACCCAGGAACAGCAGTTCTTATCAGGTGTTGAGACTGATGCTAGAAATTCTTCCTGTAAGGAAACATCTATGCATTTCTCCACCACCCTCAGATATGCACCAGCACTGATAAATGAACCTAGAAGAAGCTGATGTCCACTTCCAGGCTTGCACACCCTGCTTTCTGGCGGGGAACACATGATTCAGAATCTCATCTGCTCTATCCTAAAGATGAGCTGCTGCTTCCACAAGTTTCATAGTGATCATTTTCAGTGGGAAGTTAGTAGGGACCCAGGAACCACACGAATAGCCACAGAGGGAAAAGGACTCCCTATCCTAATGGATTGATGGATGGATGGATGGGAGTGAGGGAGGGAGGGAGGGAGGGAGAAAGGAAGGAAGGAAGGAAGGAAGGAAGGAAGAAAGGAAGGAAGGAAGGAAGGATGGATGGATGGGAGGGAGGGAGGGAGGGAGGATGGATGGATGGATGGATGGATGGGAGGGAGGGAGGGAAGGAGGGAGGAAGGAAGGAAGGATGGATGGATGGATGGATGGATGGATGGATGGATGGACCACTCATCTTTTGTGCCTTTTGACTTTTTAAAATCCCCTTTCTGGGTGCTACTCTGGGTAGTATTACAAGCAGGTCAACATAACAAAACAGATAAACAATGAAAAACATACATATATAATGCAGACCATAAAAACCACAATTTAAGTAAAATAAATCAGCAACAAATCAAATCACATCACAAGCTGGTAACAGTCAAGGCAGAGGCGAAAATTAATGGAGAGAAAAAGATAAGCATGTAAACCGCCATCAAGAGAAAATTAAAGACTGGGGAAAGATTGCTGGAATAGTGTTTAATTGGTGCTGAAAGACTCCTAGTGAGGGGGCCAGGCTAATCTCTGGGGGCAGTTGACTCTGCGGGGGGGGGGGGGGGGGGCATGAAGAAAGCTCAGTTCCTTGCTGTTGTTTGGGCCTCTCTCAGGATCAGTGACCTCAGATGCCCCACCTGGGAAGAACACATGAGACGGGCAGTTCTCTGTGGGAGAAAGTGCTCTGGCAAGTATCGAGATTCTAAACTGTTTAGGGCTTTGTAAGTTAACATTAAAACATTGAAGTCAGTGTGGAGTTGAATTGGCAGCCAGTGTAGAGCGGGGAGGATATGCTGGGAGTGTCTCACCAGTTCAAGGGCAGCCCCACATAGAGAGTACTATGACAGTCTAATCCTGAGGTTCCAAGAGCATAGACCAATGTGGTGCGGACCCCAGTGTCCAGGAAGGTAAGAAGCTGGGCAATCTGGCCCAGCTGGTAATACATAGAAGGAACCACAGATGTCACCTGGGCTTCCAAGGTGAGCGATGGATCCAGGAGGGCGGCCAAGTTGTGCACACCAATCCCTAGTGGGCAGTTGTCTCCCCCAAAGAGAGGGGGCTTCCCAACTTGCAGACAGAAGGCCCCCACCCCACCCAGAGGACTTCCGTCTTGTCCAGGTGTAAGGACCCATCATTCCTTCAATTAAACATAAGAACATAAGAAGAGCCATGCTGGATCAGGCTAAAGGCCCATCTAGTCCAGCTTCCTGTATCTCACAGTGGCCCCACCAGATGCGTTTGGGAGTGCATGAGACTAGATCTCTGTCTCCTGATACTACTCCCCTGCATCTGGCCCTTGAAGTACCCCGGTTTTAAGCCTGGACACATCTCCATCATGGTTTGTAATCTGTGATGGACCTCTCCTCCAGGTACAGTGCAGTATAATGCTTCCCCTTGTCTTACACCAGTGGTTCTCAACCTGTGGGTCCCCAGATGTTCCTGGAGTGCAACTCCCAGAAATCTTCATTGCTAGCTGAGCTGACCAGGATTTCTGGGAGTTGCAGTCCAGGAACATCTGGGGACCCACAGGTTGAGAACCACAGTCTTACACCAATCCTCCTCCCTAGGGGATCCTGAAACAGAAACTTCCTATAGAACTTCTGAAGTGAAATGCCCCAGAATCTTTTCTGAAGTTACACTGTCAAACAATGTTCTATGGTCTTTGCTTCTGCAGCTCAGAAAACTTCACTTCCTTCCCAAGTGTTGCGCTTTCACAGAGGCTCAAGGGGGAAATGAGATCACCAGGCCTGTCCATTTGACCAATTGGAAACAGTTGCTATCAAACACACTGTTCTTTTTCTTTCTATTTTTGTCTTTCTGTTTTTGTCTGGAGCATATTCCAACCTACAGTACTACTTTAAACCTCCAGTTCATTTACAAAGTGAAATTAAAGTCACCACCTTTGGTTCCGGTGGAATCTTCCAAATAGGACGGAAAGCCAGCTACGGAAACGACATCAGACTGATGAGACTGTTCGGATGAGCCGCGAAACATCTCAGTCTCTCAAGAAAAAGAAGTCCAGTTGCCATGACTCAACTTCCAGATAATCTCACCTGGATGACTGAGAATCTTCACAGACATTTTCCTGATAAAATCAAATCAACGCCACATCCTATGATTCACAGCCTGGTGGGTGGGAACAGGAGGAGCATCATTCATAGGCCAGAGATTTAGCTTTCACTCTTCTTCAAGAGCACCCCAGAGTCCTACGAACAGTTTCATTTGGTCAAGCATAACTCGTTTGGTACAAGCATCACTCTTAGGAAGCAAATATAAGAACCAGCCAGCTAGCCAACCACTCGTGATCAGGAATTCCACAGCAAGCAGTGAGGATTGTGGATCGAGGAAAAACAACTCCCACCTAAGTGGTTGGTGCTAAAGAAGGGAAGCCCTTAAACCTCAAATTGCCCACACATGAAACACAGAAATGCATCCCCGTGTCCAATCCTGCCAGCCCACAGCATCCTTGTAACTTTCAGGTGCACGATAATGATATACCGTTAATGCAAACAGCCAGCGGTAGCGGGTACAGGATTTCACTGCCAGTTACAGTTCTATTCAGATACAGCATCCACAGAGATAAATTTCTTCACTGATCCACCCACTTAGCTTTTTCCAGCTAACTCCATTAAACAGCTATGATTCATAGGCATAGACAGAAGTCTTTTAATGGAATGGAAATAGGAAAAGCATATGAAGCAATGTTATAATGAGGCAAATTGTTGGAACACACACACACACACCTGTATTGTCAGTTCTGATAATAATGTCAACTCTGCAGCATATTCCAGGGTTTCAGGCCAGATTTCTTCACAGTCCTACCCAAAAATACCTAGTACTGTATTTCAAATGCTAATCCAATCTGATCCTAATTAGCAGCCACAAATCTGAACAGGCTTTGTTTCTTACATATCAGGCTCCTAGTACAACTTAATGGTATGCAACACATGGGCATCTTTAGTAAATTAAAATGTATATTTTTCTGTATTTGTAATGGTGGAAGTAAATAACCCACTAGGACTATTAAATTTGCAGATGATACCACCGTAATGGGTCTTACTACAGGTGGAGACAAAACAGTGTAGAGTGGCCAGGTTCAAAAATTATCCTCATGGTGCCTAGAAAACAACTTGCACCTGAATATTAGGAAGACGCAGGAGATGGTGCTGGATGTCCGGAGGAAGGGAGAGGAGCCTGCCCCATTTTACATCAAGGTAGGCTGTGTGGAGAGAGTTTCCTCCTTTAAATTCCCAGGAGTCCACCTCAGTGAAGACCTTACCTGGAAAATTAACACAACCCAAGTGGCCAGGAAGGCCCAACAGAAACTCCATTTCCTCAGTCTTGAGGAAGAACAAAGGAAAACAACAATTGATGACCTCCTTTTAGGGGTGTGGTGGTCTGAATCCCAGGTGCCACACAATAGAGCGAGCTCCCGCTGATAACCCCAGCTCCTACCAACCTAGCAGGTCGAAAGCATGTAAATGCAAGTAGATAAATAGGTACCGTTGTAAAAAGCAGGAAGGTAAGTTTCCTTGCAGCCATGCCGGCCACATGGCCACGGTCTTGCACAACACTGGCTCTTTGGCTTGAATACAGAGATGAGCACCGTCCCTAGAGTCGGACACGACCAGCATGCATGTGCAGGGGGGACCTTTACCTTTACCTTTAATAGAAAGCATCCTCTCATATTGTATTACAGTGTGGCATGCTGGCTTGACAGCCACAGGCAGAAAGACATTACAGAGGGTGATGAGTACAGCACAAAACATCATGGGCTGCCCCCCCCCCCCCCGAGTCCATTAGATAACATCGCTAGATATCGCTGCCTTAGGAAAGTGAGGAAAATCCTCAGGGATGATTCACACCCTGGTCAGCACCAGGGTGCTGACATTTTCCTACCATCGGTTAGGAGATATAGAAGTACTATAGCTAGCCACACCAACAGGCTGTGGAACAGTTTCTACCCGTGGGCTGCCAGACTGCTAAATGGAAAACAATTCGTTGTCAACATAGCACGATAGACTTGTGGGGCCGGCATGTTGCGCAACAACTACACAAGGGGCAATAAGACTGTGTGGTGGTTAGTCGGACGGAATTGGGGGGCATATGAGGGAGTCTCAGCCAATTTCATTGTACATATGTTGTACTTTGACAATAAAGGTATTTTATTATTATTATTATTATTATTATTATTATTATTATTATTATTATTATTATTATTATTATTATTATTATTATTATTATTATTATTAAAAGTAATGGACACTTTCAAACCCTCACCTACATATACTAATGAAGGAGAAACTTGGAAAGAATTCATCCATGCTCACGACCTTATAACATGAAGAGCACAGCCTACTAAAATGAATGCCACTGGGACACAAAGGAAGAGGCAAGGAACTGTTGGAAGATACGCAAAGGAGCTACCGCCATGAAGTTGCCTTCTTCCTCACCCAAAGAGAAAGGAGGAAAGAGGGAGCACAGACCACAGCTCCACAATGTGCAAGTCATACTTTTAACAGCTCCTGGATGGAGCAAATAACAAACCTAATTTCTAAAATAAATAAATTTTGCTTTAAAAAAAAACACCTCTGTACATCTCAACTTCTCCAGATTCCTGATAGCAACCCCCCTCCTCACAGATGGTGTTCCTGGTTAGAAGGGAAAAAGATGCATATAAGGTTTTACTCCCCCTCAAACCATCCATTATTACCCACATTCTGTTCCAGAAAGCCTAGCCAGCTCCCACCTACGAGTGATCCTACTACACTTCTGGTTAGTTATGTGGCTAGCACATTTCTATTTGGGAATAATCCAATGGCAAAAGTAATTTTTGATCTACACTACAACAAGTTGTTCTATTGTTCCACAATAGAATCCATATCAGCATACAGGCTTACAACTGGTCCCTAGCCTGCCTAAGTATCTTTCGACACCTCAAGTTCAAGGTAGTCAACTTTGATAGGAGTCTTGGGTGAAAATTACTACATTAGGTATCAGTCAATATCGTGCTGGAGATTTCTGGGAGCTTAACAAATGCTGTGTGTAGGGGGGTGTTACTTTATTTGGTGAGATGTCTGTTCCATGGATTGGCATTAAAATGACTATTTACAGAATTTACAGATTTTTTTTAATCTACCCCACAACCAAGTGAAGCCTTGTGATTCCTAGGTAGCCTTGAACCTCCCAGGGAGCACCCAGGCAATCTTCTTGTTTTTAAGGAGAAATTAAGGAATAGGAGCAACAGAGGTGGGGATATCTCCTCTATCACCTTCTCTCTTTGGGTTCAATCTCCCACAATTCTGCCTAGGCTAGGGAATTATGAGTGAATACTGAGAGTGGGAGCCCAAAAACTCCAACCGTCCCATGCCTCTGTACAAGGTCTGCTCTTCAGGCTTTGCCTCCCTCCCTCCCTCCTTCCCACCCAGAACCCACACCAAGGCTCTTTGCTTTTACTTGGTCCACTTCCCACTATAAGAGGGTGGTTAAAAGCCTGAACAAAGACATGCTTACAAGTCATGTAAATAAAAGGGTTGTCACTAAAATTTTATTTTTCATGTCTCTGACTTCCTTGACCAACATTTGCTGATTTCCCTGACTCTTGTGTTGGGTTTAAGATAAAGGTAAAGGTTCCCCCTGCATATGCATGCTAGTCGTGTCCGACTCTAGGGGCGGTGCTCATCTCCGTACTCAAGCCGGAAGAGCCAGTGTTGTGCAAGTCCATGGCCACGTGGCCGGCATGGCTGCAAGGAAACACTGTTTTACCTTCCCGCTTTTTACGGCGGTACCTATTTATCTACTTGCATTTACATGCTTTCGAACTGCTAGGTTGGCAGGAGCTGGGGTTATCAGTGGAAGCTCGCTCCGCTGCGTGGCACCCAGGATTCGAACCGCCGAGCTACAGTCTACAGTTTTGGTGTCTTAGTCCACTTAGCAGGAGACAAAATTCAAATCATGTGGGAACACAGTTCAACAAACACATTAGGCTGGTTGCTGGGGGTCAATCTGAGGAAAAGCCTGAAGCTGGGAAAGGGCATCGTTAAGCTTTACTTGTATTCTTCAACTTCTCTATTCCATTTGCCATAAGAACAGATCAAGCTCTTACAGCAACAGGTCAAAAATCCACTGCTTGAATATATTTTAATCACAATTTCCCCTGACTTTTTCTGAAGAGCCCCGTGGCACAGTGGTTAAATGCATGTACTGCAGGTAAAACTGTGCTCACGACCTGGGGTTCAATCCCAGGTAGCAGGCTCAAGGTTCACTCAGCCTTCCATCCTTCCGAGGTTGGTAAAATGAGTACCCACCTTGCTGGGGTGGGGGCAATGTGTAGCCTGCATTACTGTAATTAAAACTGTAAATCGCCCAGAGACTATTTAAAGTGGTATGGGGTGGTATATAAGCAGAACACTTTGCTTTGCTTTAAGACCATTTTCCCTGACTTTCCCTGACCAATTTCCCTTTCCCTGACTGTCCCCAACCTTCCAGAATGTCGTAACCCTGTATATCCAGCTGAGCTTTTCACAAGAGGGCTCTGGGCAAACAAATCTGACTTCATATCACGTTTGATTAGCTGCATTTAGACGTAGAAACAATTCTCCTCGTTCCTCGTTTGTAATGATTAAATGTCTTTGCGATTTCTTTCATCCTCTCCGCCAGCCTAAATTGGCACTACATGCACCTATACCTCCTCCCACCCCCCACAAGTATCTGTACACTACAATGTTACAGCAGTTTCAAACTAATTTAACTGCTACATAACTCTGAGATTTGTATCCAGAGGAGCAGTTTACAATGGTGTATTAGAGAGCTGTTGTGCTGTACTCCCCTGAATTACAGCACAGAATTGTAAGTACGCTGCCAAGAAAACTCAGTGGACTTGGGGTCATGAAGAGCCGGTCATGACTGTAACAACACAACGCACACACATCAAGCCACCAATCCTGGATTCCACACAGCAGAGGTAGGGCAGTTAGAATGACAAGCTGTTACTGCGTGATGTTGTCAATGTGCCCTCACAGTGTGAGGATCACACAACTGCAAACACAGCCCCATCCAGAGTCCTCAAGCATCCATCCTCACTTTCAGAAAAAAAAACAGAACATTTGAAACACAGGTGCTGGAATACCTAGTGGACTTCATTCATCTGCAGCCATTTGCTCAAACAAAAAGAGGACAAAAAAAAATGAAATAAATAATGATGCAAAGTCTGCTCTCTTACTGATTTGTCTCACGGAGTGTATCTTCATGTTAAATTTCAGTAATGACCAGACGATGCCCGTGCCAAAAACTCAACCTCTGCTCCAAAGCAACAGAAGGAAGTGAACATTTGTCAGCTTGTGTTGTTGTTTAAAAAGGCCCGAGTCTGCTTCCACCATCCTGGTGGGGAGGTGTTGGGGGAGGGAGAGAAGGAGGACTGGATAGATAATACGGAATCCTGAACCCCCTCCCCCACACTCCATGCTCCCTATGAGGAATCCATATGGCTCCTCTGGAGGAAAGACTGCTTGTATCACTCTCTCTGGTCACGTGACAAGTGAGGAGGTTACTAGAGGTTAAGTCTGTGACCGAGAGAGAGAGAGAAAGAGAGAGAGAGAGAGACAGAGAGAGAGAGAGCTGGTTGCTAGGATAGTCTCAGACTTCGCCTCCACCTCCCCTCAATTTTTTTTTTTGGTACACATCTGGCTAAACCCCAAGTTCAATCCCCATCCAAAACCCAAGGAGGAAAATGACTTCATTGCGATCTCCCATTGGGATTTTAATGTATTAAATAGCAGCTTACCTTCATTTATTGCATTTTTATTCCCCCTTTCCATCAGTGTGCTCACTTCTACTAATGGAATCGGAAGCGGCATAAAAGAACTAGTCAGTCCAAGTGATGGGGAAAGATTGCTTTTTAAAATTAGAACTTCCAGAATACGACACTAGGGATGGGGACAAAACGAAAAACGAAATGCTGTTTCGTCGTGTCATTACGTAACGAGACGAAACGAAATGAAACAAAACGAAACAGCACGAGGAAGCAGCATGTTGTTACAGACAAAACGAAATGGTGGGTTTTTTTGGTTGAAATGAACCATTTTGTTCCATCTGCAAGCCGCTTGGGGGAGGGGAAAAAGTTTTTTTAAAAAAGCTCCAGGCTTAAAAAAAAACTTTTCCCCTCCCCCAAGTCGCACCAGCTGATTATTTTCCCCACCCAGCACCCATCAGCTGGCAGGCGGGGCTTGGGGGAGGGGGAAAAGTCCAGGGCTTTTAAAAAAACTTTTTGTCCCTCTGCCACTTTCCAGTCCCCCCCCCAAAAAAAACCACTTTGTTAGTGGTTCATTTTGTACAATTTTTTTTTGAAAAAAATTCGTATGAAACAAAACAAAAAATGTGGGGGAGAGGAAATGAAATGAAATGAAACATAACATTTCCATTTTGTGCCCATCCCTATACGGCACCCAGTGCAGCATTCTCGTTTCCTTATAATAAGGAACACTGCAGTCAGAGCAGCTCCATCCTCTGCTGAGAGCAAATGAGAATGCTAAAGGAGACTGAGAGCATCCCTTTGTCTACTCTTGATGCTTCATCAGTTCATGCCCCTGGTCCAGAAGCAGGGGCAACCAAATATAATCAAACATAAGTCTTATTCATATAATATGGGGGGAGCCCTATGCAACCTGCCTTTCACCCTATAATGAACCACCGAGGGAAGTATCACTAGCCTGCTTGTCCAGATGAACCTAGTCAAGTCTTTAAAATCATTGTTCCCCAATCTCTTGCTGTCTACTTGTGTTGAACTAGAAAACAGTTGAGAACAGACAAAAGATTTTTTTGCCCAGTGTGTTGTTCGTCTGTGGAACTCCCTGCCACAAGATGTGGTGATGGCATGTATCCTGGATGCCTTCAAAAGGAGAATGGACAGATTCCTGGAGAAGTCCATCACAGGTTACAAACCATGATGATGTGTAATCTCCAGAGTTAAAACCAGGGTACTTCAAGGACCAGATCCAGGGGAGTGATAGGAAGAGACAGATATCTCTAGTCTCATGCGCTCCCGGACACATTTGGTAGGGCCAGTGTGAGATACAGGAAGCTGGACTTGATGGGCCTTTGGCCTGATCCAGCATGGCTCTTCTTATGTTCTTAACTGCAAATTTCAAAGTCCCCAGACAAACCAGGGTGTTGATGGGAGCTGCAATATATCATATATGGAGGGCACCAGGTTCGAAGGAGTGCCTGCATACCATGTAAAGGAGCCAATAAAACGCTAAGCACACAAAGACAGCTCTCAAGCAGCTGGTCCTGGCTTACTTTAAAACCAGCAAGAGGGTTCGAAAACAGACTTGGTTGCTTACATCAGTGCCCTGCTGCGAAGTTGTTACAGCCCAAAACACTCTTTCTTGTTCTTCTCCAGTGACTAGGGTTATTTTGCATATAGTACATGGGACACATGCTTACAAAATCTTTTGATTCTGTTATCTTTTTCACTCGGCGCCAAACACCCCCCCCATTCCTCTCCCTCTCCGTCTTTTTTATTCAAAGATTAAAAATATGGCACAAACAATGCAACCCACGTCAGTGGTACCATCCACCTCACAAACACCCATTTTCAAGGTTCCCTCTGTAAGGCATGAGCGCACCTGAGCGCACTCTGCAGCCCGCCCCCCTCCACACTGGGGGCTCCTTCCCCCCCACACACACACACAGCAATCACTTTTTATATCAATTGCAATGGAAACCACAGGGGGAGTTCTCTCTCACACATGCAAAGGAAAAATTGCACTTGGGAGGAAGAGCGCCCGGCAGGGCTGAAAGGTACACAGAACACTGCCGTCTACCATTCTGGAATTATTTTGTTTTCTCCTTTTCCTGCTTGTTAAACTCATGAGACCAGTGAACAAACTGCTTTTTACAATTAAGATGCCGAAAAGCAGAATGCTTAAGGGGTAAAACACCACATAAAAAGAGCACAAGTGTGTGTATGTGTCAAGCAACACCTCTGCTTTGGAAGCACCAGGGTGGAAGGTAGGAGCAGAGATGTTAAGAACATAAGAACATAAGAAGAGACATGCTGGATCAGGCCAAAGGCCCATCTAGTCCAGCTTCCTGGATCTCACAGTGGCCCCACCAGATGCGTTTGGGAGCACACGAGACTAGATATCTGTCTCCTGATACCACTCCCCTGCGTCCAGCCCTTGAAGTACCCCGGTTTTAAGCCTGGAGATGACACATCTCCATCATGGTTTGTAACCTGGGATGGACTTTTCCTCCAGGAGTCTGTCCAATCCCCTTTTGAAGGCATCCAGGGCAGATGCCATCACCATCTCCTGTGGCAGGGAGTCCCACAGACTAACAGCACGCTGGCACACCTGACCATATGCCTGAAGGCTAGTGATATAATAAGTCACAGTAGAGAATAATGATCTTTCTACCCGTCAAGAGCATTCCAAAACACATAAAGTCTATGGCTGAGAAAACTAGCCTTGAATCCCTCTGTTTTTCACTTCCATCCTCATTTCCCAGTAGAGAAAGACAGCATGTAGGGTGGGGAAACAGACGGACAAGAACATTCACAACTGGCCATTTCCATTGGGGCAGTCCATATATGGTATTGCCTGGAGTCAGAAAAGTCGTAAATGGTTGCCAAAGAACCCCTCACTTACACTTCTTGCAGACGTCATCTGTTTACTGTTTTCATTTATTGCAGATGCTGTTGCAGGACTCTGGCTTATAATGATTAAATCAGTTCTCAGAGTGGAGTTAAAATCCAAATGGTATCCATTTACCTGATAAATCTGAGAGACAGCAACTTACTGCAAGACCACACATTGAGTACACAACTGAGGGAGGACTGGGATCCCGGATTTCAAGGAACACACCCAGCTTTTCGCCCCTCCAAAGCAGCCTTGGCAGATTCTACCAATACGTAATAGTTTAGGTCAACCCTTTTGCCAGGAGCGTATGATTAAGGAACCGTCTGTATTAGATGCTTGGCCAGAACATAAATGATGATCTAATAAGGGACTTCCATTCCAAGCTGCGTAGTATTAACTGTCCAGTGTCCATATATAAACTACTCTTATCTAGGATAGCTTAAATATACATTTCACTTCAGCAGACTGGACTTGGATTATCTGAATTCACTCAAAAACAGCTAACTTCTTAAATGTACCAGGCAATTAATCCAAGTTTGGGAAGTTCCTCTGTGATTAAACCTCAGGGGCCCACTCCTTCTTGCAGCAAAGAAGGGAACAAGACAAAACACTTCAAACTTCCACCCTCTCTTAACCCATTCTCTCCTCCCACCAGCCAATATTATTGTGTGACAGCTCAATGCAACATTTCATAAGCCAACTGGAAAAAAGGGGTCCCCCAAACAAAAACATATAAATTTGAAACTGGACCTTAGATCAGCACTAAATTTGGTACAGATGTAGCAGACAGTCTGTTCTTGCTTTATGTCAGATTTGGGACGATTTAGGCAACAAGTACTTAGGGTTGGTTTTTTTTTTCAAGTAACACTGCTTTATCTTCCCCTCTGCAAACATTAGCAATCTTACATGTCTCCATATTCAAAACTTATCAAATACATTGAAAACACCAAACTTCTTTATCTTGAAAAAGAACAGTCAATCCCAGATTCCCACCCCCACCCCACTTTTTTTTTTTAAATTTGGAAGGCTGTAAAACGAACTTTGAAAATAGTCATTTGAGAGGCAAAAATTCTGAGTTTCTGGCTTTATTATCCACACAAACATGCTAAATGTAAACATTCTTTGAAACTTGAGGAGACGAGTGGGAGGGAGAGCTGAAATTTTGAACCTCCCAGTCAGGAAAAATCAAAAGACTCTCAAGAGAACCTTTTTATTTATGTTTTCCCTTGCCAAACAGACATTAGTCTATTTCTAGTGTAAAAGCATTTTAAAATTCCAGGCAACAATCAAATAAAAATAAAACAAAAGACAAAAAACCATGAGGCACCTTAAGAACTAACTTTGAAATATGAAAGTTAGTCTTTAAGGTGCCACATGTTTTTGTCTTTTATTTTTCTTTGATTTTGGCCTGAATTTCTTGTACAGACTACCATGGCTACCTTCTCCAAAACTTCAGGTATTTTAAAAGTCATTTTAAAATAAGAGAATAAATACTCATATGCTCCCTCATTTAAGCTGTGAAATTACTGGGGAGGGAAGCTAATCACAAAGCAACATTTACCTGGTTTACTCACCATTAGTATGAGGGGAGAACACTGGGATGAAGGCTATGAACATTGGGAATTTCTATTGAAATGTGTGCATTTTTAAAATTCCGTTTTAAAAAGCCAGGAAATCCAATTCTTTTCCTCCTGTTTATGGATGAGGGATATTGTACTTCTGAATGTACAATTCAAATATCCAGGAAATGGCTCAATATTGCTGCATAATATCATGCCTGCATTGCTAGCAGGAAAAAGGATGCCGAGCTGTACACAGCAATGAGAAGCCTGAATGTTGACAAAACTAAAGGCAACAGTCAACAGGGTCTATAAAGATGGCCTCTTCTGTTCACTACCATTCACACACATTGAAAAACGGCCTTGAAAATTGCTTTGTAGTTGGGTGAGGAGAGGCTAACTGATGGGATTTTCCCTCACTTACTACTGTTTTAACTTTCCCTCTGCTACTTCAACTGGAACATGCACTTAAGAGTGGTATGTCTGCAAGCCGTACGCAGCATGAATTCAGTAAAAATCATAATTGAGTAAATGGGTTTCTGTGCTTGTCTGCATGGCTGTGTATCTTTAGAAACGTTTCCTCTTTCTAATTTAAGATGGATTTTTCATCCACTGGTTCTTTTCATGCCCTTCTAACGAGCAGAAGTGGGGCTAAATCTGCAATTTTTTGCACCAGCCTTCACCTTCTTGCTGATATTGTTGACGACAACTTATTCAACCTCATAACCAATGGCCATACCATTTGGGGATTGAGGATAGCTGGAATTGTACTGTAAGATTTCTGAAAGATAACAGGTTGAGCACAACTGTTCTACATGGAGTTGAGAGCCTTCAGAAACTCACTGCTCCCTCTGTCCTTGGCCAATCTATGGGCACAATGCATTTGAGTTTTCGCCTTTTTTGAAAGCAGATCAAATTATGTTAAATTGGTAGGAGATTCATGAGGCACAAAAATAAATATTTATTCAGAGAGCCCATAATTAAAAGGATGGAATTAATTTCCACGGAATGTAATGATGGGCACCATCCATGATAGCATTATAGGTCTTGATTAAGGCTTTTGAGGGTGTCGGTAACCAAATTCGCTATTTACTACCTCTAATATTGAAAGGACAATGTTCTCCAATATCCCTTTCTGGGGACAGCATTATTGTGGTGTTGGCCTGCTCGTGGGCTTCCTTTTGGGACATCAGGCTAGTCACTGTGGAATGAGAAACATCTGTGGTCTGATCTAGCGGGGCTCTTTTGAAGCAATTTTGCTTAGTAACTGCTTATTTTGTGCAAGCTAGTTAGGTTACACTTGTCATCCACAGAGGTAGATGTCAAGTTGATATTTCCTTACAGTATTCTTAATAAAGATAACAGTGGTACCTTGTGTAAAGGAATTAATTCGTTCCAAATGAAATTCGGTTAAGCAAATTTTCCTTTGTACGAATTTCCAATAGGAATGCATTGAAAATGGATTAATCCCTAACCGCAACCGTTTTTCTGTTGTATGGATTCACCCCATAGGCGATTCTGTTAAGTGATTTCCCCCCATCTCCAGAAATGCTTCCCTTTAAGTGGATTTTCAGTTAAACAAACCACTTGTTATACAAGGGTCCACTGTATTTAAGAGTACCAACACCAGTGATTTTCCATAGCTTCTCAATTCAAGTTTCCTGAATCCCAATATCCGCCACACTACCCCACTGCACAGCTTTTTCTACTGATCTGTATCTATTTTTTCAAAATAACTTTGAATCTGGGATACAGTACAGTGGGCCCTTGTATAACAAACAGTTTGTATAACATAAAATCTGTACAACATAAAAAATTCCGGAGATAGGGGAAATTTGTTTATCATAATCACCTATGGGAAGAATCCGTACAACATAAAAATGGGATGTTTCTGTTTTCAATGCATTCCTATGGGGATTTGTGTAAAGGAAAATTTGCTTAAAAGAATTTCAATTTGAATGAATTAATTCCTTTATACAAGGTACCACTGTACTGTGTTTTTGTACCCAGCACTATTCAAAAAGGCAGAAAATGGCCCAATATCGCTATGCAATATTTTTAAAGGTTTACTTTTTTAAAAATAAAACTGGAAATCTAGTTTCACAGACATTCCCAAATTTGGAATACAGCAAGAGCAGACTGTCTGCTACATCTGTGGCAAATGTGGTACTGATCTGAGGTTCGGTTTCAAAGTTATAGGTTTTTGTTTGGGGCACACCCATTTTTTTTTAGTTGCTGTACGGAATGCTGAACTGGGCTGTCACACAATATCTATTGGTGCCCGCCTACACAGCAATAATTAGAAGCCTGGAACAACCAAAACAGTGTTTCAGGAAGAATATGGTTCCAAAAGGGATCTGTCCTCTGCTAAGAGTATGTACATATCACCGTAAAGCGATGCTCCGATAGGACAGCTGCAGTCTCAATGGTTCCTCCCACACCAACAGCAAACAAACCAAGCAACGTAGAACAGTGCAATGACTAATGCCAGCTGATTGGATGGAACAATTTCACAGGCTAGGTGTGATCCATGAACCACGCTTTATCAGTTTAGCAAAGCAGAGCAGTCCAAGCAGTCCAAACAAATAAATCACAATCAAATCAGTGTGAAATCCAGCATGGGACTGATCTATTCCTGGTAAGTGCCCACCTGTATCAAGAGGAGACACACCAAGGCCAATAACATACATTCAGGTTGGTGTTGACCATTTAAAGCTTTAAAAAGGGGTGGGGGGGTAACCTGAATGGGCAAGTCTGATTTTTATTTGGGGGATTAGGCATTTCAGGTGAACCCTTCCCATTTCCTAAAGGGAAACTCACCATTCTTGGAAGTTCCAGGAATGAAAATAGGCATGGGGGGGGGGGGTTCCCTCTCTCCATATTTTTCATGGGAGATGGCTCTGAAATGGCTTTCATCAAAACACCCCAAGGAACTGCATGAAGCCTGCAGGCCATATTCTAATATACAGTAGGACCCCAGTATTTGCTGGGGATCGGTTCCAGGCCTTCCTGTGGATAATAAAAACTGTAGATAAGGGAGAATGCAAAAAACAAACAAACCCAAACTGCTGGTTTGTGTCAGTATCTTGCTTTACAGCTGCTGTTTTATAACAGTAGCTTGCTTTCTGGCTGCTGTTTTATGACAGTAGCTTGCTTTACAGCTGCTGTTTGTGACAATAGCTTGTTTTGCAACTGCTGTTTGTGACAGCAGCTTGGTTTGCAGCGGCTGAATTATTAATGTTTTTCCCCCTTGCCAACCATGGATAACTGAATCAGTGGTTAATGAATCAGTGGATATGGGGGTCCTATTGTAAATAACACTGTTTTTCTCCATTGACCTCAAGATGGCATTTATAGCTTTCCTATTTTACCATCAGCCGAGCTTTGTGAAGTACATCAGGCTGTGAATAGGTTGCCACATGACCATGTTTCCAAGATAAGGAGTAGGTTTCGTGTAAATCATGATTTAAATTAAAAATCTGATTTTTTGACAAACAGAATTAAAAATAATTTTAAAAGTCAAATCATGATTTAAATCAATTTGTTTATAAAAATAATAGATTCAGTTTTTAAAATTAACTTTTTACTCAATTTGTATCTATAAATCTATAATCATCCTGGTCCAAGGTCACATGGCAAGTTTCATGGCCCTGTGAACCCACACTTCTTCCCATGTTCAAAACATTTCAGCCAGCATGCCAGATAGGCACCTATTTAAAAGCACAAATGACTGACAAACTCTGATAATGAGATTTTCAAATTAACATTTGCTTCAAGACCACAAGTTCAGCAATTTGAAAATGACACACGGCATAAGCACACAATTCTGGATGAAGATCATATGCTGTTTTTAACTCAAAAGCCTTTGCAGTTACTTTTCCCCCCAAGCTAGAAGCAAAAACTCAAAAGAGTGAAACGCCAGAGCCTCCTCTCAGTCACTTGTCAGTCATATGTGCACTTCAAGCACCTACTATTTAAGTAAGAAGAATGCAAAGTTTCTGAGCAAACCCAAACAGTCTGATATCAATCAACCCCACAGCCATGCACCTGCTGTGTATGTATACCTATGGCTTAAATGTTTGTTTGTTATACAAGCACTACAAAAATTGGGATGATGGTAGTGGTTTTTTTCTTCTGCTTTTCTTAAACACACACACACACACACACACACACACACAGAGAGAGAGAGAGAGAGGGAGGGAGAGAGAGAGAGAGAGAGAGAGAGAGAGAGAGAGAGCAAAGCTTTATTTCTGTTGACATGGTTTGTCTAAGAACCATAACAATAAATTGACAAACTGACATCCATAGAATAGTTTGCATATTTAACAAGCGCCCAATCAGTCAAGCTAGAACACACCTTTGCATTCTTAGCCGACAAGAAATTGAACCTTTCTTTCAACAGATTCTACTTTTCTTCCTGCTAAGTCTGAGGAAAGAGCAACTTTAGAATGGCTGCACCTGACAGTTGCCATGATAAGAGATGAGAAGACTAAACCCTCACCGCCTTGGGTCACAAAAAGACCTTCTGCTCCATCTTACCTGCCACCACCAAAGCGATGGTAGTTTAATGAAACTATTGGTGGCCTTGTGAGGAAGATTTTGAAGTATGATATAGACAGAAGCTACCCACCCTCATTTCTTCACCTGTAAAAAAGGTAAAGGTTCCCCCTGCACATGCGTGCTAATCGTGTCTGACTCTAGGGGCGGTGCTCATCTCCGTATTCAGGACGAAGAGCCAGTGTTGTGCAAGTCCATGGCCACGTGGCCGGCGTGGCTGCAAGGAAACACTGTTTTAACTTCCCGCTTTTTACGGCGGTACCTATTTATCTACTTGCATTTACATGCTTTCGAACTGCTAGGTTGACAGGAGCTGGGGTTATCAGCAGGAGCTCACTCTGCTGCGTAGCACCTAGGATTCGAACTGCCGAACTGCCGACTTAGCAGCCGACAGTTTTCAGAAGCCTTAGTCCACTGAGCCACCACGCCCTCTGTACTCTGTAGTTGAGAGAAATAAGAAGCACAGCCTCTCAAACTGACCTACCTCATAAGAGGTAAGGATAAAGTGAGAGAAGAGGCAAACCATATATATCACTGTCGTGGGATGAAAGACAAAATATAACCGACACACATAATGGACACATTTGTTTTGTTGGTGATTTGAACTGGGGAGCCGTAGGTGCAATTAGTGGGTGAATAGTAGAACCCTTCCCTCTAAAACTGAGGGTAAGGGTCCACGCTTGGTGAGCATCGTAGGGGCTAAATTTGCAGTTTAAAAAGAGAGAACGTGTTCAAAACAGATCCCTCTACAGGAGAATGGTGATTAAAATGGCAAATTGAGTTCAATGCAGGCAAAGCTGATGGTCAAAGTAGCACTAGCTATGCTTGAGAAATTCATTCAAGGCACACCAATCTGACTCAATGTTCCTGGAGAAATATGTGCATAGGAATGTAATTATCTGCTGGTACTTGAACTCCTTCCTGCCAATTTTGCAATACAGTGATCAGCTGGAACAAGTTACTAAAATTTTGGGGTGAAGTCAGCTACCGTATATCCTCGAGTATAAACTGAGCTTTTCAGCCCTTATTTTTGGCTGTGGAAAAAAAAGCCCCCAACCTATACTCGAGGCAATACGTTTCCCAGTATTTTGGAGTAAAATTGGGTGTTCCAATGGCTTGGGGAGGGCGGCAGAGGGCAAGTCCTGATGGGGTGAGCAATAGCGGTGTCTTCGTTTCCCATATGATTCCAGTGAGAAGGTTTAGGGGCACTCCCTTTGGAGCTTCATCACTCAGCTCCCTTACCCACAAATGTATCCAAATTTCAGGGGGTTCCCTAAAATCGCTTTCTGAAGATACCCCTACTACTTTGGTGCTCCCAAGGCAAGTACTTTTTGAGTGCATATTGTTATGCACTTGAAAATCGTTTTAAAAAATATGCAATCAAAATTTACTTACCTTGGGACTCACAAAGTATCAGGGGTACCTTCCCAACTTGATTTTAGTTACTACCCCCAGCCCCTTTAGAGCTCGGTTTGTATACCACATATACTCGACTATAATGAAAATCATGCCCTTGGCTTATCCTCGAGTCAATAACTGGAGAGAACTGGAGCATTTGAGTATACTGTCTCCCTGGAGCACATATTAGGAATGTGATGGAAGGATTGACAACCTTCATAAAACACACAGATGCATATCCCTTTCTTCTCATCCATGTGAGAACAAACAAAACAGTTATGAACAGCTTCAACTAGATCTCATCAGACTTTAAATCTCCTATAAGGAAACAAAAGTATTTGGGGCCCAGGTAACTTTTTCATCCATCCTATCAGTAGCAGGAACAGTAATAGATGCCCTAAGTACATCCGATCTTGCCTTATCTCGGAAGCTAAGCAGGATCAGCTCTGGCTAGTACTTGGATGGGCAACCACCAGGCAATACCAGGTGCTGAAGGTGCCTGGAGCAGGAACTGGCAAACCACTCCAGTATTCCTGCCAAGAAAACTCCATGGGCATGGGATCACGGAGTTGGTCATGACTGTAACAACACAACAACAACAACATGCAAGCACCTAGAAAACAACGCTGTGGTAATTAGGATTTTTTTTTTTATTATGGTCATAAAGGAACCTGGGAGGCACTCTCCACGCAACAGGAACTAATATTAGAAGACAGGTTGGAATCAGCAATGTGACGTGTCTACAAAACAGGCAAATGATGAATTTATAGAAGCACAGACTCCAAATCCCACAAGGTACTAGTTCCCCTACATCTGGCATTGGTTGGGCCTCATTTGGAGTACTATGCCTAGTACTATGTCAAGTTTTAGACACCACACTTCAAGATGGATGCTGGCAAATGGCCACAAGCATGCTGAGGGGCCTTTTTGTTGTTAAAGCCTATGTCTGATCCTTCCTAAGACACACAATCCAAATCACAAGACTGATTCTGCTACAACAAATTACAAAAGACCAGAGTTTTTCAAATGCAGATGCTCAAAACAAAACGAGAAACCTTCATTTGCACCTGGGGGGGGGGAGGTTGTAGTAACAGCAGCAGCTTCTATATCCTTTTCATAGAATGGGGCATCTTCCCCTCTACAAAAGCAACCAGCCTCCAAATACTATGCTAAAGTAGATGGGAAACAGAGCACAGGACAGAGGGCTTCCTTTCCAGCCTGCCACCTTAGGGCATGCGTTTGGGCTTTGCTGGAAGAAGAGTGTGGAATGAACTGGATGCTTAATATGGTGAGTAAGGCCGTTCTCAAGAAGGGAAGGGGCATAAAAATGGAATATATATATATATGCATACAGGGTAGGTACTATGATGACTTCCAGATGTCTTGAACTACTACTTTTACCGGCCCCACCTAGCATGTCCCACAGCCAGGGAATACTGTATGTAGTAATTCCAGGTCGCCTATCCCAGATTGAATGGACTCATTACAGATGGTGAAAGACAATAAATCACCTGGTCTCTTAAAAAATAATTGCCTCTAAGCCTGGCTGCACCCTTCAAGGATTCTAAGCAGAAAAGAAAAATCCTAGCACAAGAGAAGCGTCTAGAATTATTGCAAAACTGAGTCCCAATAGTGAAGGGGGGAAAGGTCTTATTTAACAGCGTTGTACGCTGCAGAACCAGGTAGAGGTGGGTGAAGCTTTAGCATTCCATCTAGGAAAATGTATTAGGGATGGGCATTTTGTTTTGGAACCAGTAGGTTACTAAATGAACCATGCGAGCCCAGGTGATCCTCGGAACCAGCTGATATACACAGATCCAATTGCTTTACCTTTCTCTGACTCAGCACGGTTAAAATCCAATGAGGAAGCCCCCTGCAACGTCGTCTTTCCTGCTTCATGCTGCTGGCCAATCAGAGAGGAAGGCGGGATGATCCCTGTCCCTGCACAGCTCATGATGGGCCAGCATCACAGATCTAGCACTGATGATGTTGCAGCATGCTTCCTCGTTGGATTTTAACCCTGCGCAAGACAGAGAAAGGTAAAGAAATTGGATCTGCATGTATCAGCCAGTCCCGAGGACCACCTGGGCTCGCGTGGTTCGCTTCGTAACCTACTGGTTCTGAAACGAAATGCCCATCCCTAAAATGTATTTCAATCACCACTTAGCCATTGCTACAGAGGATAGGCTATGACCAGCTATGCTCCAGGCACAACCACTAGCTTTTGCGGAGCAGGTACATTCAGAACCCAGTTTTCTTAATCACAAAACTGTACCTTGAACAAACAACAAGTTCAGCAGATATTTACTGGCCTACTTGAGTTTCCAGTTCTGCCATCTGTTGGCAAGCCCACCACAGCAAAAGCCATCAGCTGGAGGAATTTTTCTGGCAGTAACACAGGGTAATCAGTAATAGGATCCCTAGTTCAACAGTGGTAGAAAGGGGCATCCCAATCCACTCTCAGTACCATAGCTTCCATTTTCTTCAGAGTTTCTTTCCACATCTTCCAGGAAACTATGTCATGAAGTGTGTGTGTTGTGTCGTTATAGTCATGACTGACTCTTCGTGACCCCATGTCCATGGAGTTTTCTTGGCAGGAATACTGGAGTGGTTTGCCAGTTCCTACTCCAGGCGCCTACAGCACCTGGTATTCCCTGGTGGTTTCCCATCCAAGTACTAACCAGGGCCGATCCTGCTTAGCTTCCGAAATCAGGCCAAATCAGATGTGCTTAGGGCATCTAGGCCTGAAATAAACCTATCTAAATGCATCTTTTAAGAAAGGAAGCAGAGGAAGTCAGGCTGGTCATGAAACCTACTGTAAGTGACTTTGCTCCCCAACAAGATGCATAAGATGCATAAGCTCCTTTTTCTCAAGGCCATGGGGGTCCTTGTATAACTCTTTAGCTCACCAAACTCCTATATTGTCTATCTTTGGACGGAGTTTAATTGCTCCACAGCATAAAATATCTGGCCAAATTTTGAACTTACAACCCCCCCCTTACACTCTCCCCAGTTTTTAACCATCAAATTCTGGAGAAATCAAAGTGCTGCAAATGTTATTTTTTTTATTTTTATATTTGTAGACCGCACCAATTTCCCAAGGGGAACTCTGTTGTGAAGCTGTAATCAATTACAATAAAAATATTGTCCACCGTGGAGTCTAGATCGTCCTTTCTTCTTAAGGGACAACATGCCTACTTTTCCGTTTTAGAGGGGAAAGGGAACGCAAAAATGGGGAATGAGAGTACAATATGTACCCAGTACCCACTGGGGATTGGTTCCAAGCCTTCCCATGGATAATGAAAAACGTGGACAAGAGAGAACACCAAAATGTCCCCCAAACTGCTGTTTTGTGATAGTAACCTGATTTACAGCTTCTGTTTTGCAACAGTAGCTTGCTTTACAGCTGCTGTTTGTGATAGTAGCTTGCTTTGTGGTGGCTGAATTATTTATTTATTTATTTACTCCTCTGCCAACCGTGGATAACTGAATCAGTGGATAATGAATCAGTGGATACAGGGGTCCTACTGTACATTCTTGTGACAGGAATAAAGCCTCAGGGTAATCCTCACCTATGTTCCTAACATAACTTGGTTGTTCAAATTTTTATTGAATGCCTCCAGTGTTGGAGCACTCACCACCTCTCAAGGAATTTTGTTCCATTGCTATTCTGCTCTAACAGATAGGAGGTTTTTTCTAATCTTCAGCCGAAAGATGGCTTCTCTTAACTTGAAGCCATTGTTGCACATCCTGCACTGTGAGATGACTGAGAACAGATCCTGTCCCTCCTCTTTATGACAGTCCTTCAAATCCAAGTTAGAAGAACCCCCACTAGATTGGATAAAAGTGATTCTGTTCAAGTTTCCTTTTCCTTCCAACCATCTGCTTTTCAGATGCAGTACATACTCAATCAACACAATCATATCAACCACAGAAATGTCACAGAGACCTACTATAAACCATGCACAGTACAAATGACACCAGCATTTACAGTGTTCTTAGTTGACAAGCTTCTTTATATGTTTTTATGAAATTGTTTCCCGTGACAACTCATGCATCTAACCACAATGGGTTGTCTATCACTGTAAAAAGAATACAAGGCACAAACCTCATTTTGACCAAAAACAAAATGAATACTGTAAAGATTAAAAAGCAACATAATCTGTGGTAAAACCAAGGGTGTAGATTTCTCAACCACTGAGAAATACATTGTCAAAAGAAACTTCTGAGTTGTACTAAATTTCTGTTTAACAAATTCCTCTTTTGTATTATAGAGAGAAATAGCAACATTTAATACTGATTTTTAATAACTCTTGTATTTTCTTACTTCTTCCATATTTTTAAAAAAGTTGTAAGAGACTTTATTACTATCTTCTAGAATATATAAGAATCATGCAGCCTTACATATGTGGGTCTCAGATGTCTGGATCACATCTTGCAATGTCTGTTTTTAAATACAGTATTTTCATTCAGTCAAAACAAGTAGTGACAAGCCACTTGCCTCTGTCTGATGCAGCATTAGTCAATGATCTCTAGATCCCCATGCTTCATATATAAAGCCAATACCTGCTGCAACTAAAACTTAGCTTTTGCAATCTAAGTCAGTTGGCTAAAGCATATTGCCTTATTATTTGCTCATTCTGTATTAAGTTGATTCTCTCAACCATCAAGAGATCAACATCATTTATTACCACTATTAACGGTCTACAGCTAACATTTTTATATGCAATACAGAAATTATTTTATTCCATTCATTCATTCATTCATTCATTCATTCATTCATTCATTCATTCATT
>JAHTLZ010000252.1:8122064-8169098 GCA_023846285.1 Phrynocephalus versicolor | reverse complement strand
TATGTATGTATGTATGTATGTATGTATGTATGTATGTATGTATGTATTTATTTATTTATTTATTTATTTATTTATTTATTTATTTATTTATTAGTATTTTTACCCCACCTTTCTCCTTGGAAAAGGACCCAAGGTGGCTTACAGTAATGAGGGACAATATACTGTTCAGTATAAGTAAGACATATAATAAGAACAGGGAATTGAGGGTATCTTACAGCATTAGAAGACAGCATTAAAGCTGAAAGAGAACATGAGCAGTTAAGAGTATAAATTCCATGTAATCATGTATGTTAGACCATCTGCTGCTATATGTCTGAAGAAGTGGACATGTCCACAAACACTTACATTAAAATATAATAGTCTTTAAGGTGCTTTTGTCTTTTATTTTGTTTTGATTTTCTCCTTGAATTCTTGCATAGACTAACATGGCTACCTCTCACAAAACTACATCTAGAAGTTATGAGGGATGGAAACTAATAATGGATTAGCATAGTTCAGCGATGGTAAACCTTTTAGAGACCGAGTGCCCAAACTGCGATTCAAAACCCACTAATTTTTTGCAAAGTGTCAATACAGTCATTCGACTGGCTGTGAAGGGGCGATGTCGGTTGCCCACAGAAAGGGCTCCGAGTGCCACCTTTGGCACCCGTGCCATAGGTTCACCAACACTGGCATAGTGTCTATGTAATCACACAAGGAGAGATACAAGCACAAATTTACAAGTGGTTATAAACTATAAACACTAAGTCTGTGCAGCCATGTATGATAGTCTATCATTCAGGGGAAGCTTGCCTGAAAAGAAAGGTCTTTGCCTGCTTCCAGAAAGACATCAGGGATGGGGCAGTCCTGGCCTCTAGTGGGGGGGGGGCAGTTCCAGAGTCTGGGTGCAGCATCCGAGAAGACCCTTTCATGTGTTCTCACATGACGTACCTGTGAGGGTGGTGAGGTGGAGAGAAAGGCCTCTCCTGATGACCTCAGCACCTGAGCCAGTTCAGTTTGTGAGATTCAGTCTTTGAGGTAGCTAGGACCCAAGTCGTACAGTGCTTGGTAGGTCAAGGTCAGCACTTTGAATTGTGCTTCATAGCTGATTGGCAGTCAGTGGAGCTGCTTTAATAGGGACGTAATGCAGTCTCTGTAACCTGTCCCAGTCAGCAATCCTGGCTGCTGCATTTTAGACCTTTTGAAGACTGAAACTTTCCATCGGAAGTCCCAAACAGAGCGCATTACAGTAGTCCAGCTGGGACTACAGCAGGGTCTAAGACAGGGGTGCCCAAACTTTTTGTAAGGAGGGCCAGATTTGGTGGCTGAGAATGTGTTAGGGGCCGGTTGCTCCCTGACCCTGCCACCCCACTGCAAGCCCCACCCACTGACCCCTTGCAACCCCACCTGCAGGAAGGAAGCCGGGGACCAAGGGAGGGAGGAAGGAAGGTGGAAACCAAGAGAGGAAGGAAGGAAGGTGGGGAACAAGGAAGGGAGGAAAGAAGGAAGGTGGGGACAAAAGGAAGCACAGGGAGCTGTGGCCACCGCAGGGGAATGTGTAGGTGAAGGAGGGGGAGGGAGGGGCGGGCCAGCCAGCCGCGGGCCACTCAGAATGGCCTGACGGGCCGGATTTGCCCCCCCCCCCGGGCCGGACTTTGAGCAGGCCTGGTCTAAGAGTTGGAGAAGCTGGGGTAGACCTGGACTCCAGAAATGACCAAAATGGTACAATTTAGAAGCAATCAATTAAAGCCATCTGTGTTGTCTAGAAATGCAATCACAACTTAGAGCAGGCCTGCCCAACAGGTAGACCGCGGGCTACTGGTAGCCCGCAAAGGGTTCAAAAGTAGCCCGCCAGTCATCAATAAAAAAGTGAGGGGATAAATTCTCTACCCCTCCCTCCCCCCACTCCAAGGACCACCACTGCCCCAGCAAAGTGCTGGGTCTGCCAGCCCACTGTCTCAGCCGAGCAGCGCAGTTCAAGGGCCACGGCACATTGAAATCTGTTCCCTCCAGGACAGATTAATTGGTTTTTAATGCATTCCTAAGGGAAATTGCGGCTCTACTTACAAAAGTTTTTACTTAACAAGCATGTACTTGGAACGGATAAAATTTGTAAGTAGAGGTTTTAGTGTAGTAGCCCTCAGGCACTTTGGGCCGGAAAAAGTAGACCTTGGCCTCTTCAAAGTTGAACAGACCTGACTTAGAGCATAGAGATGAATGCACAAATATTAAAAGAAGCAGTGAAGGCTTACCACTAAACATCTCTGGAATGCAAAGGCGTGCCAAAGGGTGGCACATGCCTGATGATAAAAAGGATATTCTCAATGAAAATTCAAAAGCAGCTCATTTGCCACCATTTAAAGAACTTTAAAACACTCTTTCTGGAAACAAAATAATATTACAGCCAGTTTGCAAGACTGCCGATCTTTGATCCAAGCACAATACAGGTTCATCTTGTTTCCTTTTAATGAATCATTTTTATAGCACCTTGGACTTGGCCAATGGTTTGCAATGACCTAGTTTGGTAAAACACAGCTAAAACATGCACATACTCTTGGCTCTCTTTTGGGCAAGGTGCAATTAAACCAAGAAGGCTTTAATTAACCAGAGGTTCTCATTTTGTCCAGCCCAGCTAACTATGGATCTTGGTTGGTTTTAGATGCCAGCTTGTTCCAGAACTAATAATCACTCTTTGCCGAGTTGGAAGAAACATGAAAATCATGTCAATTGCAGCTTTTACAGTTTAATCAATCTCAACATAAAACAAGGAACAAAATGCACTGACAGAGTCCGAAAGCTTATTATGCATGTTCTACAATCAGTCGGTTGGCTATTTGGCTATCATACCAAAATGTTTATGGAAAGGGTCCAGAACTCAGAACTTGTTCCAGTCCCCAGTGGAAGTCTATGATCAAACAGTTTATAAAGATCAATCTGTTCATCCTCTTAGACCAGTGGTGGCCAACCGTTGACACTCCAGATCTTTTCAACCACAACTCCCAGAATTCCAATGCTGTATTGCCAATGACAAAGGACTGTGGGAGTTGTGGTCGAAAACATCTGGCGTGCTGACGGTTCACCACTACTGTCCTAGACTATAGAAACCATGCAGGCATGGTCTTGGTGTTTTTTCTGCTTAAGATCTGCTCCTGTGAATTCATAACAAGGAAGAGGATCATATAGGACTGTATCTGGATTCAGTTCTGCTTTGGGCAGACCAGCCAAAACTGACGGGACTGACATGCATTTATGCCGGCTGGACAGCGCAATGAAAGAAGCCAAGGTGCAGAAGCTGAATTCCCACTGAGCCTCGAAGAGAAGTGTCAGCCTTTGTAGACTATGAGACCCAGGAGAAAATGGGCAGCAGCAATTCAGGGCTGCGTGGTCACCCAGCTTAGAAGGAACAGGACGTATGAGAGTCATGTGTGTGTGTTGCGTCGTTACAGTCGTGACCGACTCTTCGTGACTCCATGTCCATGGAGTTTTCTTGGCAGGAATACTGGAGTGGTTTGCCAGTTCCTACTCCAGGTGCCTACAGCACCTGGTATTCCTTGGAGGTCTCCCATCCAAGTACTAACCAGGGCCGACCCTGCTTAGCTTCCGAAATCAGGCGAGATCGGATGTGCTTAGGGCAATACTTTTTTTAAATCATGCATGATATACGAAGGTTGCAAAATAGTGGGAAAACATCTGAGTTCTCCGGAAGGCATGTCTGTTCACAAGATCTGGAGAAGTTGAAACTCTGCATATTATTTTGAGACCTCTGAATTGGCTTAACCAAAATAATACCCTTGGCTTTACATTTTACTTTATTTTATTTATTTGCTCTTATCCATTTAGGCCTTTCTTTTGCCTGAGATCCTAGAGAACTTCTGGTGTCAGTAGTCCTGTTCTAGACAATGCAGTTTTGCAGGTTCACCGGAATTTATCCTCTATAGACATATCAGTGTCTAACTTGGCTTTTCCCAATCTGGTATGGACAAACACCTCGTTTGTCAATTACAAGGCCACCTAGCTTCAACTCACTTTACTTTACACCAAGGAAGCTGGGCACACTGCCAAGTTAAGGCACAGACTTCAAATACCTACCCACTTCAGTGCTCAAGAATACCTCTGAGTCTAGAAATAAAGGTGGGGGAGGAGGCATGAGAGGGTGGCACTTTACCGTGCAACATAATATGCCCAGCTGCCCAATGCTGCATGTTGGAGAAAGGTATGTAGTATGGGGCTGCCCAGAGACAGAAAGGAGGATCTCTCTCTCTCTCTCTCTCTGTATTTGTGTGTGTGTGTGTGTGTTCATGGACAGATAGACTGGGACGTGTGTGTGTATGTGTTTGAGAAAAGGCCTTTGATGAAGTGATATCAAGTGACAAACGTATTTTGGGACTTGGTGGTCCTGGGAAATAATGAATGTACAGTACATGTTTGGGAGAGGAGAAGGCTGGCCTTCTGTAAAAGGAGTACAGTGGACCCTTGTATAACAAACAGCTTGTATAACATAAAATTTGTACAACATAAAAATTCCGGAGATAGGGGAAATTTGCTTAACATAATCGCCTATGGGGAGAATCCGTACAACATAAAAATGGGATCACTCCGTTTTCAATGCATTCCTATGGGGATTTGTATAAAGGAAAATTTGCTTAACATAATTTCATTTGGAATGAATTAATTCCTTTATACAATGTACCACTGTACAGTGATCCCCCGCCTATTGCTGGGGTTAGGGAGCTGACCTGACCCGCGATAACTGAAAATCCGCGATATGCGAATGCAGGTCAGGTCGGGTGTGGGGGCCCTAACTGGGGGCTCTTGTACTTACCCCCAGCTTGGCGCTGCCCCGAATGGGACTGCGAGGGCCTTCCCAGGCCTTCTGGAGGCCCCTGGGAAGGCCCCCGTAGGCCTATTTGGGGTAGCGTCAGTCCTGGGGTAAGTATGGGAGGCCACAAGCAGCCTTTGCCCCTTACCCAAGGGGGGGTTTTTTCATATAATATGGTCCCGCAATATAGCGGGACTGCAGTATATGAACCGCGATAGGGCGGGGGACCACTGTATTTCACACTGCTAGGGGTGGGGTGGAAAGACAGAGATGAATATTTGGTTTTGTATATTGTACTTGACTTCCTTGCTTCATACTCAGTTTTTCAGGTAAGGGACCTGTTTTTTTCCTGATGGCAGCCATTTTGTGGTGGTCCCATCCCAAGCTTCTCAACTCTTCAAATGTATCTGTGGGCCCCAAAATGTCAGAACCCTTGGGATTTGCAAACCAGGTTTAGAAAAATAAGAATTCAAATAAAACGAGCATTTGCTAACACAGAGACAAGTCTTGTACAATTTGGATGTCTGGACAACTACTAGCTGCGGTTACTTGCCGTCTGCTACCTTTTCTGCCAATCAACACAAACGCCTTTGAACGGGAATTTTTCCACTTTACTCCAACACATCAAAGCAGGCGAGGATAAAATGTTTATTTGGACAACTCAGAAGCCTTGCAAAAATAAGGGACCACTGCCCTACTGCACATTTTGTGTACAATCCAAGGGAGAAATGGTGCACATACTGTATATCCCACCCAAGCAGAGATGTACCTAAGGACTCTCACAATCCTTCCATTTAGTTTGATGGCTTAGTAAACTTGCTAAGATTCCCCTTTTTAAAGATTCAAGGTATAAAACAACAATTAAAACGAACAAAAATTAGTAAAAGCAACAACAATGCAAACAAAATACTGAGTATACAGATACTGTATACTCAAAGTAGGTATCTCACAAGGAGAAGTCAACAGAAATATTGTAGTTAATTTCATCATGTCAGAATTCCTATAGTTTCTATTGTCATTGGATGGGGAATTTAAGGCTTTTCCAAAGCCACAACTTGCCCAAGAGCAAGTGATCCAAGAACCAGTCACATGGTCAAGATGACTTCTTATTAAGGCAGCTGTGGCCCTCCAGAAGTTTTTGGCCTGCAAGGAGAGTCCAAAACCTTTCATAAGAAATAAATTATGAAAGTTGCAGTCAAAGATCTTAGGACACTCACAGATCTATGCTCTAGTTAACTAAATAAATGTACAGTAGGGCTCCAGTATCCACTAGGGATTGGTTCCAGGCCTTCCCGCAGATAATGAAAACAACTGATAAGAGAGAATGGCACGCCCCCCCAAAAAATTCTGTTTTGTGACAGCAGCTTGCTTTGCGGCTGCTGAATTATTTATTTAATTTATTCCTCTGCCAACTGTTAATAAATGAAGCAGTAGATAAAGAATCAGTGGATACAGGACTCCTACTGTATTTGATACATGCTTGCTATCTTCTGTTGATACTGTATTTCTGAAAAATAAGCTGCAAATTCTACTTTTCCTGCACATAGCAAGCATGTTATCAAAGACTTCACTCCACCTGCATTTTAATATGCATTGTTCTAGTTTAATTTCTCAGCCACAGAAGTCAGCACAACTCACAAGGACCAAACTCTATAAAAGTAAGTAAAAGAACGCTCCAGACAATTCACAACTCAGAGGCATAGTTTTAAGCATGTGTAACCCCAATGCAATATTGGTTCAGCCTAAAAGGGTGGGACTACGGTCTCTGGAGTAGGATCTGGCAAACCACTCCAGTATTCCTCCCAAGAAAACTCCATGGACATGGGGTCACGAAGAGTCGGTCACGATTGTAACGACACAACACACACACAAGAAAGAGCAGGGCTGTGAGTACAGCAACAGATTTTTGAACCAGAAAGAGTGGAAGAACTGAAGAGGCTAGAGCATAGAGAATTCATGAACTGCATACAATTGTATTGATATTTTATTTTAGGGCTTTGAACCTTCTCCCGTAATAGGAATACCTAACCCAGTAGAGGAAGATACCTTGGATTTTTGTCTGACTTAGATGCTATGGCAAGAAGTCTTGTGGTACCTGTAAAGTTCCGGAGGGGAGTGTTGTTGAACAAACACATGCATGCACACCGTTTTAACATTGGTACAGCACAATAATTTTGCAGAAGGCAGTGACTTACACAAGTTTATTATGGCACCCCTCCCTTAAAAGGACATCAGCTCCACCCCAGTCCATCCGCAGAGCCGAGACTCAATGCCTATGCATTGAAGAAATGTTCCTGCAAATCAGGCATCATCGGATTCCTCAAGAAATACAGCCTGTCCACTTTTCCCCATCAAAGCATCCAGGGTGTGTGCCTATCTCATTTTACAAGAAGGGGTTATTTCATAGCCACAGATGCAACTGGCCGGTTATTTCATAGCCACAGATGCAACTGGCCGAGTCACAATCTTTGGAGGGCAAACTCTGGCAGGTGGAGACTGCTCTACTCCTGAGCTCATCCTACACTTATTAAGATGCAATCCCCAAAGAGCCCAAACTAGCAAAAGCCTCAGAAGTATACATTTAAGGAAAGCACATGTCTGTATTATGAGATTCCCATGAACCAGGGATCTTCCCGGTCAATGAACACAACAGATGCTTCTTTGTGCAAGCCAGCCATTCCATACTAAATCATTCTGACAGCCAAGACACACATTTACGGAGCACTAGGAAAGCGAGAGGCAAAGATGAAAACAAACAGGGTAGAGCACCATGTCATAACTTTCTAGACTGTTATGTATGGCTGAACTTTTGCCGTCTCTGAAAAAAGGAAGAGGCAAGAAGCAATTTTGCTTTTTATATCCCACCCACTCCCAAACAAATAAATAAAAAGGGCAGTTCAGTTTGTCCAAATCAGCAGAATTGTGCGAAAGAACACCAACCACAGCTTCCATTTCTCTTCTGGAACAGCTATGAAAGTGTGCGCCGTTCAGCTCATGCATGTGCGTGTGCACGAGCGATCACACTCAACCACAAAAACACAGCCTGCAAAGAAAGGCCAAATAATAATGATCCCTTTTGGCTTGCAAAATAATCCCCGCCCTGCTCCAACTGAGGCCCACTAAAGTCCTAACTAGAAAGAGCTGCCTCTACAGAGAAAGGGGGAAAAAGATCCTGTCTGACTCACTAGCAGTTATTTATATGCACACTTTTTTTTCCAGAAGGTACTTAAGACACAATGGGAATACATTAGCGGGCCCATTTTTATATCCAGTACAGAAAGAAATTAAAGCATGATAGAGATTTTTTTTAAAAAAAACCTCAACTCACAAATATTTTAGAATTCCATATCTGGGGAAGTGTGACCACCAGGAGGGTAACTTTGATAATACTGTTTTTTCCTCTAGGGTATATCTATGTCTATTCCCCTTGATTATGTCTACCAAGATCTCTATTATCAATTTAAAAAAAAAAAACTAAGAACAGCAATGGAGGAGCAGATCAGACTGAACAAGCTGGTCAGGAGGACTAGCTCTGTCTAGGGATGCCCTCTGGATTCTGTGGAGGAGATGCGTAAGAGGAGGATGTTGGCCAAGCTGACATCCATTATGAACAATACCTCTCACCCACTGCACCAGACAGTGGAGGCTCTGCATATCACCTTCGGTGGCAGACTCAGACATCCCTGGTGTGGAAAGGAGCACTACCGCAGGTCCTTTATTCCCACTGCTGTGAGACTCTTCAACTCTACAGTTTAACACATTCATATGGGGTATACTGTAGCTTCTCTTTATATATATTTATTTTTATATGCAATGTTTATAGTGTAATATTGGGTTTCTTATTTTATTTAATCTCCATTAGCTTTTCTTCTCTCTCACACACACCTTGCACTTTTTTGTGCACCTACCCAGCTTTACTTGTTTTTTTTATATTGGGAGCTGTGTAACAAGTAAATTTCCTCAGATGTGGGATCAATAAAGATTTATTTATCTTATCTTTATCTTAGACCATCACCATCCTATTTCTCACAGGACCTAAACAGATGACCCTGTGAACACATAGAACTGGCAAGGAACTGAGGATGGTCACCTGGCATTTGTCCCAAACTCTCAGTTTCAGAGGGCAGACATATTCTTCCTCTGCATAAGAGTGGATCTGTACAGGTCTATCTACCAGGAAAAGTGGGGCATGTTTGGTTGGTTATTATGTCCTTTGGGTGAGGTATTTCTAATTACCTCTCCTCCTAGATTAGCCTGGAAATGAATCCTGCTTTTAAAAGGTGCTACTTCCTGTTGCAGCGAAACATGAGTGCTTGTGAAGATAAAGGCACCATTTTACTGTGTAAGAGGCAAATGGAACTCAGCATTCAATTTTTGGCCAGCTTTTCTTGCATTTCACTCGTTTCCCATGTCCAAGGAAAAGTAGAAATAACAAGAAGTTTGGAATGCTTTAAAATGTTTCAGGTAATGCACGTGGTCTCTAGACTCATATATTCAGTTCAAGTGAAAGAGTCAGCGCTCCACCTGGAAAGACAGTGGAATACTGTGACTAGGAGTTACCTACACAAGTCAAAGTGTTTCCAAACCCTCCTATGGCTTTCTTAATGGATACAGAGAATGCCAGGCGGGTTGAAATCGGGAATGAAAGTTGGCAGCCTGCTCCGCCGAACTTGGCTTCATGAAAACCCCGAGTGGAATCTTTCAGAAATAGGTTACAGGCGATACCTTCATAGGCCAGTATTAAAAAAAATAAAAAAGGAACATTGCAAGCTGAAATCTGCAACACCTGGGGTTGAAACCCGATGCAAAGTGTGGGGAGGAAGTAGATCACTCTAGCATGCATTTGCGACCTACCCAAACCAACAAGAGAGAGAGAGAGAGAGACCTCGGCCACCCACCACGGTGACCACAGCTCGGGACGCATCAAGCCGCGTGGGAACCACCGTGGTCACCTTTGGGCGAGAAGCATTTGGGGGGGGGCAGGTGAAGGGGCTGATAGGGGATCTCCCCCAACACATCTCACGCCCGTCCGCCCCCCCCTCCGGCTCTCTCTTCTGCCCCTCGTCCTGCGCTCTGCACGTGCCCAGAGGCGCCCTCCCCTCTCCCCTTCTCCCCTCCTCTCCTCCTCTCTCGCTGACCTGGGGATGGTGATGCACTTGGTGTTGACGCTCTGCGTGGTGATGGCCTTCTCCAGCTCTTCCAGCTGCCCGGTCTTCTTGAGCTTCTTCACCAGGCTCTTGACCGCCTTCTCGCACCACTTCTCCTCCTGCCCGTTCTGCTCGCCTTTCTTCCAGCCCAGCAGCCGCTTGACGATGGGGGGAGTGAAGGGCAGGATGGACGACATGATGGCCGGGTCCGTCCCCCCCCTCCCGGGGGAGAGCCCCGCCGCTCGGGGCGAGTGGGGTGGGAGTGGGGGACGGGGAGGGCAAGTGCACCCGAAAGGGGGGGGGAAAGGAGACTGGAGCGCCGGCGGCCCTAAAGTTTCCTCTCCCCCCACTTCGTTTGGGGGGGGGGGGCTCAAGGCCTGCCGCCTGCCTTTCTCCCGCCCAACCCGGGCCACAAAGGCGGCGGCGGCGGCGGCGGCCACGGCGGGGCAAGTCGGCGCGCGGCTGGGCGTCCTTCGGCGGCTGCCGGGCTCGGCCCCGCGGACAAAGCGGGCTAGGGCGCCTTCCTCCTCCTCCTCCTCCTCCTCTTCTTCCTCCAAACTTTGTCCCGACTTCTCTGAACGCGCCCCCAGCGGCGGCAGCGGCTGCGCCCACGAGCTCCACCTCCTCCTCCTCTTCCTCCTCCTCCTCCTCTTCTTGCGAGTGCTCCCCTGCCCGTCTGGGAAATGTTCCCCCCCCCCGCGCCCGCACATGCGTGCTAGCCGTGCCCGACTCTAGGGGCGGCGCTCGTCTCCGTTTTCCAGCCGAAGAGCCAGTGTTGGGCAAGCCCGCGGCCAGGGGGGCCGACAGGGCTGCAAGGAAAAGCGGCTTCACCTTCCCGCTTTTTTTTTTTTTTAAACCGCGGTAACTATTTTATCGACTCGCGTTGGACATGGGCTAGGTTGGCAGAAGCCCGGGTTCACAGAGGGAGCCGGGAGTCTCGGACCGCTGAGCGGCCGACAGTTTTCAGTGCTCTAGCCTGCTGAGCCACCACTTCCCCTGAAATGAGTTGAAGTCCCCTTAATAAGGTAATAACGTAATAATGTAATAATCATGTAATAATGAGGAATTTACTTCCCAAACATAAACAGAGGCTGGCGTGGGCCATAAAACTATACAGCTCTAGCCCATACTTCTCACCATTTAATCTTCTCACCATTTCTACTAACTAACTCTCCCTCTTCTTCCCCTCCTCCTCCCTCCCTTCCCCTATGCACCCCCCCAACTCTATCTACTACAGCCAATGGCTATTTGTACTGCAGCCAATCAATATCTGGTATGAAATATATATCTCATATTATACAGTATCTCACACCTCATTCTGCTGCTAGATGTCTGAAGAAGTGCCCATGTGCACCAAACGTCACATTAAAATATGAATGTTAGTCTTTAAGGTGCCACATATTTGTGTCTTTTGTTTTGTTTTGTTTTTCTTTGCCTGAAATTCTTAATAATGTAAATATGTTTGTATGGGATATGATTTTAGTATGGTATTTGCTTGATCCTTTTTAGTACTTTTATACTCACTGTTGTTAGCTTTCATATTGTCTTTTAATGATGTAAGAAGGCATCTTCCATCTTTTAAGGAGAAAGGTAGGGTAAAAGTCCGGTAAGGTAAAGGTAAAGGTTTCACCCGGCACATGCGTGCTAGCCGTGTCCGACTCTAGGGGCGGTGCATGGCTGCAAGGAAACACTGTTTTACCTTCCCGCTTTTTACAGCGGTACCTATTTATCTACTTGCATTTACAGTGGGCCCTCGTATAACAAACAGTTTGTATAACATAAAATCTGTACAACATAAAAAATTCCGGAGATAGGGGGAATTTGCTTAACATAATCGCCTATGGGGCGAATCCCTACAACATAAAAATGGGATTACTCTGTTTTCAATGCATTCCTATGGGAAATTTGTATAAAGGAAAATTTGGTTAACAAAATTTCATTTAGAACGAATTAATTCCTTTATACAAGGTACCACATGCTTTCGAACTGCAAGACTGGCAGCAGCTGGGGCTAACAGTGGAGCCTGCCCCACTGTGGGGCACCCGGGATTCGAACCTCCGAGCAGCCGACTTTGCAGCGGACAGTTTTCAGATCTCTAGCCCGCTGAGCTACCGCGCCCCTTGCTGCCAGTATGAGTCTCATGCAAATGCGCAGGCCGCCCACTCCCAAGGCAAGCCCGCCCTCACCGCCAGCGCTGCGGGGAGGAGTGAGTTGGAGTAGGGTGGGGTGGGGGTGCCGGAGGCGGCGGCTTGCATTTAGGCGTCGCTACGGAACGAGGCGATTCTTTTCTGTTCCCCTGCTGGGCAGGAGGGGCTTGCAGGGCCTGGCGCGAGGTTCTTCTCCAGGCTGAGGGAGGTTCTGCTTTGCATGGCCTGGGGCGGGGGTTGGAGGAGGAAGGAGGGACCCGGAGGCATCTGCTTGCAGCAGCAGCAGAGCCGGGCATCTTGAGAAGCCCAGCTTTAAAATCAGCCCTGCCTCCTGCAACCCATCACTTGGGGAAGTCCATCTTCCCACAAACGATCTCAGCGCCTGATGGACTACACTAGATCCTCTATCAAGAATGCATTTGATAAATGATAGATCCTCTATCAAGAATGCATTTGATAAAGATAGCTTGCTATGGAAAGCTTAGCTTACATTATGTTATGTTATTTAGAAGTGCCAAATGGGGCTGGGTAAGGGAGGGGGTGGTATATGACCCATGTGCCTTTGTTTGAGGAATGAGGGTGTGCCTTAAGAAACAGCCTTTTACAACTGCCCTTCCTGCCTCCAACAAGACTCCTGTCCTGGCTACAACATCACCTAGCCACGGATTTTAAGAACATCATCTAACTAAGGACTTTAAAAGTAACCTCCTGGTGAAGAACATCTTTCACCACGTCTGAACTTCTGGGACCTGCTTTGAAGAAGGGTGATTGACTGCACTCGAAAGCTTGCAATGTTCCTTTTTTATTTTTAATACTGGCCTATGAAGGTTATCGCCTGTAACCTATTTTTGCAATTGTGTTTGGTGACGGCCACACGGCTCAACTCCTTTTTGCGTGCAGAGTGCCCAGGGACAGGATGAGTTTGGAGTTAGGGATTGATGGCCTTTGGTGGATTCTGCTCTCAAGTTCAGCTGTGGATAGCCAGCTCTTTATTTTGGGACTACAATGCCTCCAAATCCCCCCCAAAGGGGGGTCCAAAATGCAGCAACCAGATTGCTGACTGGGGCGGGTTAAAGAGATCACATTACACCCTTTTTAAAGCAGCTCCACTGGCTGCCAATCAGGTATCGGGCACAATTTAAAGTGCTCACCTTAACCCATACGATCTGGGTCCAAGCTACCTCAAAGATCGAATTTCACGAACCGGCACGGGTGTTAAGGCCTTTCTCTCCATCCCACCACCTTCACAGGTGCATCTCACAAGAACACATGAAAAGGCCTTCTCCATGCTGCGCCCAGACATTGGAACTCCCTCCTACTGGAGGCCAGGACTGCCCCATCTCTGCGGTCTTTTCACCTACAGGAAGCTGAACTAGATGGGCCTTTGGCCTGATCCAGCATGGCTCTTCATATGTTCTTATGGGTTTTAATCTATATCTTATTTTATGTTTATTTTTGTTTTTGTCATATTTACTGTATTTAATGTTGATTTTACATTATTGTATGAGTTATGTTTGTTTGTTTTTTGCATTGCATTGCATCGCATTGCATTGCATTGTATTGTATTGATTGTTAACTGCCCAGAGTGGCCTCGCTGTCAGATGGGCAGTATAAAAATCCAATGAATGAATGAATGAATGAAAGACCTTTCTCTTTAGGCAAGCTTTCCCTTAATGATGGGGCTACCTGTTATTTGTTCATTTTATTTATTTTTGAGTATTTTTAACTGCACCTTGGAAAAGGACCCAAGGTGGCTTACAATGAGGAGAGACAATATACAGTCCATTACAATTAAGACATACAGTATTCAGTTTGAGAAACAGGCAATTGAGGGGCATCCTACAGCATTAGAAGGCAACATTAAAACTAACCATTGATAACATAGTGTCAATAGAATCCCACCAGGAGAGATATAAACACAAAGTTATAAGTTGTTATAAATACAAAGTCTGTGTAGCCATGCATGGTAGAGTCATATAAAGACACAGTAGGTGGTCCACCATTCAGGGAAAGCTGGCCTGAAGAGAAAGGTTTTTGCCTGTTTCTGGAAAGATATCAGAGATGGGGCAGTCCTGGCCTCCAGTGGGAGGGAGTTCCAGAGTCTGGGCACAGCAACCAAAAAGGCCCTTTCATGTGTTCCCATTTGACTTTTTAGATGGGTTACCATACAGTATATGATTGCATTGACTTACTTCATAAGTACTGTACGCCTGTATTTTCTGTGTTAAGTTTCCATCCCTCATTATGGAATATTTTTTTCTTTTAACTGTTTATGTGCTCTTTTTAGTTTTAATGTTGTAAGATGCATTTTCTAAGTCCCTGTTCTTAAACTTGAATATCTCTTATGTTCTGGGCTGTATATTGTTCCTCATTACTGTAAGCAGCCTTGGGTCCTTTTCCAAGGAGAAAGGTAGGGTAAAAATATTCAAAATAAAACAAATAATAAATTTGGTGCATCGCTGAACAGCCACTGGGATTATTTTCCTTAGAAGATGGATCTTATTGCCCTTTAATGGAGCTTTTAGAATAGTTTACAAATTTAAGACAATGCCTAAATGAAAAACATGTTAAAAAGCAACAGAATATATTAAACATATTTAATATATGATTATATTATGATTGAGATGTACAAAATAATGCAGGGCATGAGTAAAGTGGATAGAGGGACGCTTTTCTCCCTCTCACAAAATACCAGAACTAGGGGACATACACTCAACCTGAAGTTTGGGAGAGTGAGAACAAAGAATTTTTTTTAATCCAGCATGTTGTTAGTCTGTGGAACTCCCTGCCACAGGATGTGTTGATGGCATCTGGCCTGAATGCCTTCAAAATAAGATTAGACAGATTCCTGGAGGAAAAGTCCATCCCAGGTTACAAACCATGTTGGAGATGTGTAATCTCCAGGCTTAAAACCGGGGTACTTCAAGGGCCAGATGCAGGGGAGTGGTATCAGGAGACAGATATCTAGTCTCGTGCACTCCCAGACGTATCTGGTGGGGCCACTGTGAGATACAGGAAGCTGGACAAGATGTTAAATTGTTAAATGATGATACTTCCATACATTCTATTGGTTTAATGCAGGGGTGGGGACACCTTCAGACCTCCAGATGTTTGGGGCCAAAACTCCCTCAGTACTTTATAATTGGCAACATGGGCTCGCAATTCCGGCTGTAATCCAAAACATCTGGAGGGCTGAAGGTCCCCCCCCCCGCAATTTAAGGGGTCCATTCTACCTGATAATATTATTTGGATTCTGGGTTTTGCTATAATTCAGACGAAACTTCAGACATCTAAGCGATCCTCCGTGTTGGATGGGCATCCCTGGGAGCGGGATGGAAGGAATTTTTGTTTCTGTGCCTCTTCCAACCCTTTATATATTTATTTATTTATTTATTGGATTTTTACCCCGCCCATCTTCCAGGCGGAACTCTGGGCGGCTTCCAAATAGCTGAACGAGTCAGAGAGCAATACAGTATGAAACAAACAAATTAAACAACAGTACAGTAATAGACAACATCAGCAATAAAACATTTTAAAACAACTAGGGCATATTGGCATCTTGCTATTTACTTGGCTATTTGCTCCCCTCCCCACACACATACACTCTGTGGCCAAAGGCAAACAGTCTGTGCTTTGATTCTGTTGTCTTTTTTGCTTTGGCTTGCTAAGAACATGGCTCACCTGTAAGTTTACAGATGACAGAATTGTACCCTTAGTGGCTGTAAGAGGGATAGAATTACCCTGGGGTACCTGTGTAAGACAACATATCTGTCTCCCAATCTCCTGGACCATGTTGCTTTCTGGCAATGAGTGACGGATGTTCTCATAATGGAAAAGTTAACAAAAAGTACAGAGCCATTTTAATCTCGCATAGTCTGGCTCTTTTTTTTGGGGGGGGGGGAGGACTTAGTAAGAGCCTGGTGCCTTACATGTTTCCTCCAGATTATGTAAGTCAAGGAAGGATGAGGATGGCGTTTCAGCAGTATACTAAAGGAAACAGGGCTGCACCCCAGAGGTGATGTTCTTTTGTGAAGTATCAATGTGCATACGTCTGTGTGGCCTTCAGAATGAGATGAAAGTGGACAATTGCTGCATGGCTTGCGTATTGGAAAAGCAGTTAAAATAAAAATAACATTTCCACGGATAACTTCTGCCACTCCGTCCCATAACAAATCCTGAAATCCTAGTAAATGTTTTTATATGTCTAGCTAATTTTAGAGTCTTTTAATATATGAATAGAAGTGGAATAAATCGCTTTCCCTGGAACGAATGTTTTAAATCAGCTAGTAAACTTTAATCCTGGAGAAGCACATCACACATGCTTCTATTTAATTAGCTTGCAGCTTTTTGCTCGGTTTGAATGCAGTGGCTGCAAACCTGTTGCCGTTTTCACTTGAAAAGGTGAGTTAAAAAGAAGGAAGCCACAGATGGGAATGGAATGAACGGTGTCCTGTGTACATTTTAACGTGTACAAAATAGTGTGAGCTGAGGTTTCTCGCTGATAAGATGGCAGGAGAGACAGCGTGAACCCAGGGGAAAGGGAGAGTGTTGAGGGCAGGTCTTACGCAGAATTAGATTTTGGACAATACTTTCAGAACCCTCCGTAGGGGACTCTTACGTAACCTTCAAGGCAATTGCCTCACACAACCGTCTGGTCCTCCTGCGTAATTACAGTGTTTGCCTTCAGTGCCTTGCCAGGACACATCTGTTTAAATCTTCATTTTCCTTCTTGAACTGGGGAATCCACCCAAGTAAATATTTTCCCCCAATTTTTATGAATGGGGTCCTGTTTTCCTGAATCGGGTCTGTAATGATTCTTTGTTTCCTGTCTGCTGGATGCTGATAAAAGGATATTCTTACCCCAGGAACATATTTGCATTTTTATTTTACTAGGTGGCAGAAGAGGAAAGGGATGATTGCCTTGGCAAATAGTGAGGTCACAAATGTGGACCATCTCTGATTTTGGAGGTAGAGTAACATTGGCCTCCAAAAATCTCAAATTGCCATTGGCATCAGGACGCTTTCTGGTCTAGTCTGGCCTTCGCAGTTTCTGTGACTGTTTCTCCACCTACCTGCACCTCCCATTGCTGACCACTATAGAAACATAAGCCTGTTTTTAAAATCTAGCATCCATACCAGCCAATCTTCCTTCAGAAAAAAAAATGGTAGAAGAGATGGAATAGAAGATAGACTCATACTTTCACACTGCAAACAATAAATCAGACCTACTTCCAGTTTGATTGATTGATTGATATACCACCTTAGTGAAAGCTCACTACTCTGAGCTGTGAATGTAAAGGAAATACAGTAAGGCCTCGGAATAAAAAAAATCGGATAACAAATGGACATTTCCAGGTATAGGGCTGCCTCAGATAGCGAATATTCCCTATGGGCTGCCTAGGATAACAAATGTTTCATAATACCTTGCAAAAATGTGTACCCTGCATGCATTGCTTTAGGATGCATAGTTTATAGAGGGGTAGGAGGAGCTAGAGCATTTTTTTCATGGTGTTTTGGAGCCATTCTGGACATGTTTTGCTGAGGGATTTGGACCTTTCGAACTTGGTAAGATAGGGAGCTAGTGTTTATTAATCTTTGCACTGCTTTTCTTTGTGTTTTTGGCTGGAAGAGGCTGGGGTAGTCTTGCTGGTTTCATTTCTCCATGTTTGCAGTCTTTTTTCATTGCTCTCCAGGCAAAAATGTGCTGGACTTTTCTTCCTGCTTATGTTTGTTTGTTTGTATTTTTCCCCCGATTGCACTTTGGGTGGGAACAGGCTGGGGTAGTCTTGCTAGTTTCTCTTGTCCATGTTTACATTGCAGTGTTCTAGCACTGCAAGCCTTTAAAATACATTTTATAAATTGGTCTGGACACCACCCAGCTTTTTTGCCTTTTTTTGTACCTCCCCCCAGAACAGATTAATCGGTTTCCCATTCATTTCAATGGGAAATCACATTTTGGATAAAAAAATTCGGATAACAAATTGCCTCTGAGAATGAATTAAATTCGTTATCAGAGGTACCACTGTATAACCCATGTCAACATCACTACCTCCCAACGACAATATTAAAAATGCAAAGTAAAATAGACAACAAATGACACAACAGAAATCGTATGATGACATAAGCTAAGCTCCAAATAAAAATCATAAATCCCTGTCTCAGAGAAAGTGTGTTTTTAAAGGTCTCTTTTATAAAGTTCTGTCTTAGCAAGTTTTCTGGAAGTGAAGAGGTATGGGGCCTGATGTACATCCAGTGACAGGGCATTCCAGAGGGGCGCAGCTACTGCCAAAAATATCCAATTTTTAGCTTATATTCTTCTACTGTCTCTTGGGGTAACCGCTCTAAGAAGTCAGGCCTGGGAGGAACAGGTAAAGCAGGTCTTAAGTCTTCGGGAGAGCCCTGTGGCGCAGTGGTTAAATGCATGTACTGCAGCTAAAACTGTGCTCACGACCTGGGGTTCAATCCCAGGTAGCCGGCTCAAGGTTGACTCAGCCTTCCATCCTTCCGAGCTCGGTAAAATGAGTACCCAGCTTGCTGGGATTGGGTGGGGGGCAATGTGTAGCCCACATACTGTAATTAAAAACTGTAAAACTGCCCTGAGATTACTGGAAATTGTATGAGGCAGTATATAAGCAGAACACTTTTTTGCTTTGCTTTGCTTGGACTGAGTGAACGAACACTGAATGCAATTTTGTTGATCAAAGATACATTGAAAACCTACAGAAATAAACCTGAACTGGCTCCCATGGCATCAAAACTTATTGCTATGAGACAAAGTGTGCATAAGCAACACATAATGTACTCAGAGGACATACCTGTTTTTTTTTCTTGTTTTGAAATGATTTGCTACAGGAATGGGGCTCCCACACAAATGCTGATCTCCGCTTCCCCACCACTCATTTGACAGAAAGGGCAAGCAGCTTGGTTCTATTTTATTTTATAATTTTATTCAAAGTATTTTTACCCCACCTTCCTCCTTAAAAGATGGAAGATGCCTTACATCATTAAAGGACAATATTAGAACTAAAAACTGTGAGTAGAAAAGTAATAAAAAGGATCAAGCAAATACCATACTAAAATCATATGCCATACAAGCATATTTAAATTAGTAAGGTACTTCAACTCATTTCTGGGGCGTGGTGGCTCAGCGGGCTAGAGCACTGAAAACTGTCAGCTACAACGTTGGCAGTTCAGCGGTTCGAAGCCCAGGTGCCACACAGCACAGCGAGCTCCCGCTATTAACTCCAGCTCCTGCCAACTTAGCAGTGTGGAAGCATGTAAATGCAAGTAGATAAACAGGTACTGCTGTAAAAAGCAGGAAGGTATATCAGTGTTTCCTTGCAGCCATGCCGGACATATGGCCATGGACTTGCACAACACTGGCTCTTTGGCTTGAATACGAAGATGAGTACCTAGAGTCGGACACAACCAGCACACATGTGCGGGGGAACCCTTTTTTTCCCAATTCTCGAGGGACAACAGTGCACAAGAGGCCATGGGCTGAATCAAGGCTGCCTCTCTGTTCCTTAGAATAGAGATTTCTACCCTCGAGAGGGCCTCTGGTTACTTGGCTTTTGATAGCACTTCATCCTGTGCCGAAGCTTTCGACTTCAATCTTCTCTGTTCTGTCCTTTAAAAGCAGCCATTTGCTTCCATCACAGGCAGGCCTCCTCTCTTGAGAACAACATCAGTGGGAAGGAAGGAAAAAGATCAGGCTCATTACTGAGCAGTCTGTTGACTTACTCATGCAGAACTGGAGTGGTGCTGTTGGAACAGAGAGATGATTAAGCCAAACCCCATTGCTGTAGTCTTGTATCATCACTGTAATTATTTGTGCAATGTTGATTGATTTGACAGGTTAACTTTTACATACAATCTGCCTGGGGTTTATTTTATTTTTATCATTGGGTGAAAAAAAAATCCCCACTGTGTGAATAAGAGTGTTTTCTGTAGCCGTTTCTTAAGCAAAAACAGAATGCAGATTAATTGAACTCAAAAGTCATATTTTCTTTGGTGGAATAATGCAACATTTTAAAGTGACTGTAATATGCAGAGGCGTAGCTAGGGTTTTCATCAACCTTCAAGGGACAGAGAGGGGCTAAGGCACCATGGAGAAGATGGCGGCGGTGGTTACCAGGGAGCCCTCCGTGCCAGCCCTGGCAGAGGTCGCTCGCTATACGCCTTCCCCTGGCTCCTGAGCGGGGAGCCGTTTGGCACCCAATTTGGTGGCCCCAGGGACAGATGTCCCCTCTTGCCTCCCCCACAGCTATGCCACTGGTAATATGTATGGGAAACCAAAGCTTTCTAATGCACACTGCATAAAGAATAGCTAATGCTACTCACTTATTATCACTCGATAACTTCTAAGCTTCCCTTGGGAAATATTTTTGGTTGCAGCAGGATTACAGCTCCCAGAATATCCCTGATTGTGCGACTGGAGGATTCTGGAAGTGGCAGTGCAAAGAAAGGATATCTCCAAAGCTGTGCCTCCCTTTTGTGCATACCATGCCAGAAGAGCATCCATCGCCAAAGATCCCTTGAGCCTGGGATTTCAGCCCCTACCAAAGGCAAAACAGGGCTCCTGGACAGCGCTTAAGCAGGTCATGTAAATGCTAGTTGCCTTTCATACCAACACCCCCCAAAACTATGTAAAACAGGAGTGTCCAAACGCTGGCCCTCCAGATGTTTTGGACCACAACTCCAGAATTCCAAGCCTAGATTGCCAATGACAAAGGATTGTGGGAGTTGTGGTCCAGAACATCTGGAGGGCCAGAGTTTGGACACCACTGATGTAAAGCAATGGTCCCCAAACTTTTTGGCACCAGGGACCAGTTTACGTGCTTCTGTGCGTCCACACACAACACCCCCCTCCAGTTTCACTGTGAACAAAACAAAAAAAGGTAATGATGGGTGCATGGGGGAGAAAAGCTCTGTCCAGGAGTGGTGGTGGGGAGGGGGTAGAAGCATGCACTCCTATTTGGGTGTGTGCTTTAGATAACTTTGCTGGCCACTCAGGCACTATGCAGGCCAGTCTGCGGCCCAGAGTTGAAATCTACTGAACATCCTCATTGGGTATTTGTACACGACCCCTAAACTCCGCCGCAAATGGCTCCCAGCTCCGGAGCTTAAAATTGTTTCCCCACCACCTCCGGAGTTTACAGAAAATTAAGTGTGGCCACGCCCACCTAAGCGCGTCCCAGCGTACTTTTCAGGTACCTGCTCTTGGAGGGTGAAAAATCCCAGATCCGGATGTAAAGGAGTGAGTGCCCGGCTCTCCTCGCTTCTGTTTGTTGTTTTTTTTGCCTCCCGCCCCTTTAAGAGAAGGAATCAGGACGACGACGGGGCTTGGACCGGCAAACGGAGGTGAGCCTGCATTCTTTTGTCCCCTCACGCAGACAGGATCAAGGAAGTGCGGAGGGGTGGGGACGCAGGAAGAGCAACGAACCCCCAAGATCTCTGGTCCGAATTTAAGTGGCCAGCGGATCTTAGGGGTCATGTGAATAGGCCCATAGTTGAAATGCCTCATAGTTGAAATGTACCCAACATCCTTTTGACTGAGGAATTATTGGAGTTATAATTTTTCCTAGCTCTTTCAACAGAAAACCATACTCAAGCACTAAAGTCATTACATAAGAGAATTCCATAAAGTGTTTAAAGCTTTTGATTTCCATTACCAGAGTTTTTCCCCAGTTGATGTACTGAACGAATCCCAGTCGCTTGCTTTCTCTTGGTCATCAGTCTTTGGGGTGTAAATATGGGCATGATTTATGCCTGAATTCTTGGGCATAAAGATCTACCAGAAGCATGCTTTCAGCAACAACCGGAATAGGTCCATTTCAATCAGTGGAACATAGAATGGAATTTATTCAGGAAATCCTGCTGATTCTATGGGTCAGCTCTAGTGCAACTTACTTCTCTAAGGCAACAGGATTTCAACCATAGTTTGCACTTGGGACTTCTTCCATCCTAGAATAGATCTGGCAAGTAGGTTTTGGGGTTAAAAATGTGGGCCGAGGTGGTTTATATTTGGGTTCCCAGGACTGATATCTTAACTCTGATCCTCACCTGAACTGCACTGACTCTTCATCACCCAAACCTGAGCCCCAAACTTGTTATCAAATTCTGTTTTTGCTTCCTTGCCATCAAAGGTGAAATGAGGTTTGTGGTTGTGAGAAGAATCCAACCAAGAATAAGTCACACTTTGGCAGAACATGTCTATTTGTACTCCACAGGAAGTCTCAGAGATTGGAAGCATTTTTTTTTTAAATTGCAGATTGGGGGGGGGGAGAGGTTGTTTTGAAATGAAATGTTTATTTTTCTTAGCGTGTTGGGAGGGGACAGTCTCTCACTCCAGAAGATATAAGAAAGGCAGCCCCATGCATCCGAGGGACACTTCCCTCCTCTGGAAGAATGGATCTTGAAAGACATCAGTGAGGGGTATAAGGCCTGTGCTGCTATGATAACAAAGCTGTTTTATTTCTGAACAGTTGATAGATCCAGTGATAAAAGCAGTTAGAGTTTGCAGGGATATATTCATTTTTATATTAAAAACCACCAACAACAACAGGGACAGAACACTCAGCAAAGATGTGAGGATCTCTTTCAAAAGCTGAAAGGAACATTTGGCTCATGCTAGATAGCCCTAAGCACATCCAATCTCGCCTGATTTCGGAAGCTAAGCGACCAGGGAATACCAGGTGCTGCAGGCGCCTGGAGTAGGAACTGGCAAAACCACTCCAGTATTCCTGCCAAGAAAACTGCATAGACATGGGGTCACAAAGAGTCGGTCACTACATAGCACACACACACACACACACGCACACACACACGCACACACTTAGCATTCCAGCGCAAAAACAAGTCCCTTATATAATTTGGGCATTTTAAATTTAAATTTAAAACCACTGACGAGCTCAGTGTTTTAGGCATCCAGCTGCGTAGCCAGAGTTTGGGAGTTGGATTCACCACTGTGCTTTCCTTGACAGGGGCTGGGTCCAACAGGGCCTCTTCCATCGCTGCAGTTCTAAAATTATTACTGTTATTATAAAATTAAATTTTATAGAATACTAGCATTCCTTTAATAAGAATCATGATGCTTATTATTTACTTACTTACTTACTTGTTGCATTTTTATACCGCCCATCTTCCAGAAGGAACTCTGGACGGTTTACAAACAAGAATAAAACCAACAATGTATAACAAGTAAAAAGGACAAATTGAAAAAAAAAACTAATAAAATAAAGAGGGGGAAAATAAGTTTGATATATTCTATAAATCTGAAGATTTAGTTTGGTTGTGAATATTGTATATTGAAGGTTTTCTTATTTTCAGATAATGTTTTGGACCTCGGGTCTCCGAATATGCCCCCTACCATTTCTCTGGTGTCTTAGTTTTCTTTCCCCTCCTTATTCGCCAAAGGCCAACTGCGTCCATTGCGCCAGGCTCACTTTCTGTTCATAAGCATGAATGGTGAAAAGGGTTTTCTCTAATAACTGTTGTTTGCCCATGAAACTGAATAGTGGGTTTGACAGCCTTGACGGTGCCCTTTAGAGGAATATAAGGGCTAAAAAGCACAGATGCTGGACTTCAGAGAAGCATGGAGGCTACTTTCTATGCTCAAGGACAGGATATCTTTCAATTGTTCTAACCTTCAGTCTCCCAGGGGACAGATTAGTGAACCAGCTGTAGACATGAAACTCAAGATCTAACTAAAAAGCTTATTTTTCCCCTTTCCCCAAAATGAATCAAATTTGTATTGATATATTTCAAACCAGCCCTACTGCCATGGAGATTACAAGTGGACTATACTGAGGGGCATGGAATTGGGCGACCACTCAGTAGCTCTCTGGCCATTAGGTGCAGGGAAAGATTTAGCTGCCAGTCTGTTGAGCGTTTATACACAGATTTATGGTGTCAAAAGGTCTTCTCTTGCCCTTTGTCCTTGTATGTTATGTGCTGTCAAGTTGGAACAGAGCCATACTGGCCCTAAAAACTTGCAAATGCAATATTTAAGGAATGGTGTCACCCATTATGTCCCCCTTTATATGGGTCAAGTAGCAATCCAAACCCAGGTCTCCTGAACCATAGCCCAAAATCTTGTTGCACTAGTACAAATGTACGACTTGAATTTGTTCCTCATGGAGTTCTATTTACAACCTCACATGCTATCTGAAGTTTGAGTGACTGGCCTGGCTCAGATTCTTCAAATTCTGGGTCAGAATCTGTTTTTTCTTCGTCCACAATACTCTGTTTCCAGTGTTGCTTTCTGACAATGTACCCCCAAAGGAACTGGTGCTGTTTTGTTTATCAAGAAAACCAAGATTCTGGGGCTATCACCAGATCGGTTGGGTTCAGTAACCTTGCCAGGTGTTTTGCACAATTAAAAATAGAGTTTTGGATATTGAGGGGAAAAACCTGTCTAGTGTGATGGCGACTGGACTTCTTTTCTTGAGAGATTCAAATGTTTTGCTGCTCATCCAAATGGCTTTGTCAGTCTTCGTCAGCTGTTTGGATGAGCAGCAATACGTTCCAATCTCTCAAGGAAAAAGAAGTCCAGTTGCCATGACTCAACTTCCAGATAAACTCACCTGGAGGACTAAGAATCTTCACAGACCCTGTCTAGTGCTGCATCATAGGTTTGTTCCCCACTATATTTCCGTTTGCCACTCTCCCGTGGTAAGAGACTGGACTACATTCATTTTTTGGATCATCGTCAGGACCACTGGGCGATCATCGCCAGGACCACTACGTGTAATTTTGCGGCTTCTAATTTGGTGCAGGGCAGATTTTTGGGATTACCCACAGAGCTGAGAGTGTGCCCCTGAGACTGTGGAGCGGTTGAATCATTGCGGCATATGATGTTTCATTGCATCAGGTACCAGGCTATTTGTCAGTGACATTTGATCTCTTTCCTTTCTCCCCCACCATGGAACAACTTGGGCAAAATTCGGCACCTGCTAGGTGGCACTAATATGGAACTTACTGTGACAATAGCCAGATACATTCACCTTATCATCCAGAAGCATCACATTAGTTTGCCATACACTACTGAGATCATAAGAACATAAGAACTTAAGAAGAGCCATGCTGGATCAGGCCAAAGTCCAGCTTCCTGTATCTCACAGTGACCCCACCAAATGCATCTGAAAGCGCACGAGGCTAGATAGCTGTCTCCTAATACCACTCCCCTGCATCTGATTCTTGAAGTACCCCTCCAGGAATCTGTCCAATCCCCTTTTGAAGGCATCCAGATGCCATCACCACATCCTGTGGCAGGGAGTTCCACAGACTAACAACACGCTGGGTGAAAAAATATTTTCTTTTGTCTTTTCTTACTCTCCCAGCCCTCGATTTGAGTATATGTCCCCTAGTTCTGGTATTTTGTGAGACGAAGAGTCAGACACAACTTAACGACTGAAAAACAACAACATAAGCAGTGTAAACACAACTGAATCCTCTCCGCCCCAGTGTTGCTATCAGCAGGCTATTCACCCTAACTGTTACTAATAGTTTTTACAATGGATTACTGGGAAGGAACTGAGGAACTGGGGAGCCCAGAACATAAATCTCATTTATTGGAAGTTTCAGTACTTCTTTGGGAGTGTGTGCAGAAAGAAGCAGAATGGAGGACATATCCGCCCCAGCGTCATCTGCCCCTTTCCAAGCAATTATGGGTGTTTATACATGACCCCTAAGCTCCGCGGCAAAGGGCTGCAAGCTCCGGACCTTAAAAATGTTTCCCCACCAGGTCCGGAGTTTGCAGACAATTAAGTGCGACCCCGCCCTCCTAAGCGCGACCCAGCTGCACTTTTCTTGTACCTGCTCTTTGATGGTGAAAAATATTTAATGCGGATGTGCTGGGCAATCCTCGCTTCTTTTTGTTTTTGTTCTTTGCCTCCTGCCCCTTTAAGAGCAACCAGGAAGTCACCGGCGGCTCGCCCGGCAGCTCCCACCGGCACCGGGGAGGTAAGGTGTTCTTTTGTCCTTTTTTCCCCTCCCTCCCTCACGCAACCAGCAGCCAGCGTGGAGACCCACGAAGAGTGACAAACCCCTAAGATCGCTGGTCCGAATTTAAGGGACCAGCGGATCTTAGGGGTCGTGTAAAAGCGTCCTATAACAGCTAGAGACGTTTGAAAGTTGACCAGGTAAGGGAAAAGAACAGATGGTCTCAATGGGTGACACGGTGAGCACCGGGGAGAATGATCAGGAAGCAAAAGTGTTCTGCTTATATACTGCCCCATACCACTACAAGTAGTCTCTGGGCGGTTTACAGTTTAATTATGCAGGCTCCACATTGTCCCCACACCCAGCAAGCTGGATCATCATTTTACCGACCTCAGAAGGATGGAAGGCTGAGTCAACCATGAGCCTGCTACCTGGGATTGAGCCCCGGGTCATGAGCAAACAACAGCTGTAAAGCAAGCTATTGTCATAAAACAGCAGTTTTGGGGGGATTTCCTTGGTGCTCTCTCTTATCCATGGTTTTCATTATCCACAGGAAGGCCTGGAACCAATCCTTAGCGGATACTGGGGTCCTACTGTACATTAATATATTTGAATGCAATAAATGGGCTAGTAAATGATTAATCTGCTAAACTGAATCTGTTGGTTAATAGTCTTAAATATTATGAAGAATGCTTCTGAGTACATGTAGAATTCTAGGATTGAATTCTAGGACACACGAGTTAGAATAAATTTGCTTTAGTTACTAGCCATCGCTTCCTTTTGCAGAAAATGAGTGTTGGGGAAGAAGTTGAAATATTAGTGTCTTTTAGATCAGCCGCACCTTGGAATCTCTTTGGCAATTTCTTTCCTGTTTGGCAAAGGCCAGTGACCCTAGCCAAGCTGCCAAGACATCTCATGCAGATCCAGCGGTTGTTTATCCCATGAATGTGAACAAGTCATTACAACAGCCAATGCTACAAAACACCCACACGCAAGCAAACAGATTTTACTCATCACCCAATGAAGCCAGAATGAGTCACAGGTGGCTCTTTGCAACAATACCTGCCGGATGGGCTTCCAAGCATATGGCTCTCTGACATTATTAATAGGAGAAATCAGAAATTTCCTGTTACTCACATGGGAAAGAACCAGACAGAGGGGAAAACACCCTTGCTGAAGGATACCTAGCAGAAAAAGAACTCACTAATCCCCTCTAATCAGGCCACTGCATTCCCATTCAGGTCAGCAACTCAGTTAAAAAAGCCACAGAAAGTTACAGTATTTTCATTTTTGGAAGTGGCTAGAATGGCCAGGATGTACACTTACTAAACAGGGTCAGGTTCTGGATCTTGACCACTTCAGGCTGCAGGTGGAGGAGGTCATGAGTTTTATTCATCCCATCCTAAAGACCATTACAACAACCTGCTACTTATGTAGAGAACCAACTTTCTAATTTCACAGATCAATAGGGGAAATGTATGTATGTATGTATGTATGTATGTATGTATGTATGTATGTATGTATGTATGTATGTATGTATGTATGTATGTATGTATGTATGTATGTATGTATGTATGTACATCCTGCCTTTCTCTCAAAAACTGGATTGCAAGTGGCTTATGATTAAATAGAATGAATCCAATTAAAATATAAAATAGATTGTTGTTTCGTTCCATAAAGTTGCCTCCAACCAGCAGCGAACCACTGAATGAGTAACCTCCAAATGCCCTGAGCTCAGCTTTTGTGATCACAAGACTGGTGTTCTTTTTGGAATCAATCCATCCCATGTTGGGTCTTCCTCCTTTCTTGCTTCTTTCAACTTTTCCTAGCATTATTGTTGTTTCCAGAGAGCCTTACTTTCCCAGATTGTACCCAAGGTATGACAGCCTCCGTTTTATCATTTTTGGTTCCAGAGAGAGTTCAGGTTTAATTTGCTGTTGCACCCTTTCTCGCTGTTCAGGATATCAGCAAAGGTCTTACTGTATTTCAAAGGGACTGGATTTTCCTTGTTGTCTTCTGATTTCTTGATCACAGTCTCCATTTCAATGTATGATTGAGCCAAGGTATACAAAGTCTTAAACAATTTCAGTTTCTTCATTTTCCCCATTAAACCTGAATAGTTCTGTTGTCACATGGTTTTTGTCTTTTTGATGTTCAGCGACTGCTTTGGCATTGTTTGAATTTACTAGATCCATACATCCTTATGAACTAGAGAATCCACAAGAGAAATACAAGAGAACTTGCCAGCAGAGATGGGAAACAATTTTGGACAACATACAGACTCCTTTAGCTGGCCTGGTGTGTGCTCATCACGACTGAGGCACCCTTGGAGTTATGGTAGAAAAAACATCCTTCTAGAGATAAAAAAGGAGTAGACATTTCAAATTAAACAGCAACTCCTTCCGGCTTTTCAGCTTTGTCTTCCTTCGGCTAAGGAAACCCAGATGAGGTATGAGTGAGTGTACATTATACACAAATGAAGTTGTGATTGTGTTTGTTCAGGAGAACAGATAAATGTAAACAAGGCTCCATTCATGGTATCCTCTTTTCCTGAAGGCCTGTCTCGCCTGGCTGTCTTTCTATGTCTCAGAGAACAAGTACATTCCTTTATTCCCTCTTGTGGTCTCACGTTTGCCACCTAGGGCCCTGGGTAAGAGATGAAAGTAGCAGCGGGTGGTGAGGGGAAGGCCGTTATTTAATACAAACAAAACACCGAGACAGGACCAGAATAGTGAGGAAGGGACAACCTGTTTTCTTTGGCGAGTTGAGATTAAACATCAAACACACAGTCGTGGCAGGATGATCGGTGCCGTGCTTGGGACAAGTCTGTACATCATAACTATTATTGTCATAAGAGTAAATGCAAAGATGCTATGATGTGGAGACTCTTGTTTATTGGGAATTTTGAACTAGTTAGGCAGGCTTCCCTTCACGGTACTGTATAACATAAAAGTGATGCACCGGTTGGATTTTAGATGTATGGAAAGACTCCACCTTACACCAAGGGCTTATCCAAACAGCGCATTCATTGTCCCTAAAGTACCTGATCAATATCTTTTCCACCATCCACATAATGTCTGCCTTGTTGTGGTTAATGCAGTGACGAAATCTGCACCTTTCCATGCTTATTTGTGTATCTTCTGAATGTATGCTTTATGTATTTTTATTTGACTTTGCTCCAGGGTGCAGAATTAATTTCTATGCCCAGAGCCACCTGACTGAAAGTTTTCAACTGGTTTCCAACTAGCTGTTATTCTTTGTTGTTAGGTTGCTTCCAACTTAGGGTGACCCTATCAACAAGCGATCTCCAAAATGCCCTGTCTTTTCCAGAGAATCTTGGCTTCCCATGAATTGCCCAATGAAGCACAGCATCAACCTCAACTCTTTGGCCTCCAGATGTAGTTTAGGCTTGATTTGATCTAGGACCTACTTATTTATCTTTCTGTTGATCCAAGGCATCTACAAAGCTCCCCTCCAGCACTACATTTCAAATGAATCCATGCTTTCCCCCCCTTTTTCTTTATTGACAAAGTTTCACTCCCATACATAGTGATGGGAAATACAAGATGTGGATGATCTTGGTCTTAGTCTCCAGTGACAGTTCCTAACACTTAATTATCTTTTCAAGGTTCTTCATTACTGCCCTAGCTTGTCTCAGTCTTCTGATTTCTTGACTGCAGTCTCCATTTAGATTGGTGACTGAACTAAGGTATATAAAAATCTCTATTTCAGTTTCTTCATTTCCAATATTAAAGTTGTGTAGTTCTTTTATAGTCATGTGATTTTTGTCTTCTTGATATACAGGTGCAGTCTTTCTTTGACAATTTCTTCTATCACCTTCCCTAACACTCTTTTCAAGACATTGTTGCTTTCTGCCAATAACATGATTTCATCTGCGTATCTTAAATTATTGATATCTTTCACCAATTTCCCCTCCTCCTTCATCTGAATCTAGTCCAGCTTTCCATAGGATATGTTCTGTATACCGGTAAAATGCACCCTTATCTGACATCTCTACCTATAGGAAACCATTCTGTCTTTCTAAATTCTGTCTTAATGGTAGCTTCTTGCCCATGATACAAGTTATGCCTCAGGACAATCAAGTATTGAAGCACACCAATTTCCTTCAGAATAAACCAAAATTTCTTGTGATCTACATCATCAAAGGCTTTGCTGTAATAAGCATATAGAATAATAGAATCATAATAGGATTGGAAGGGACCTTGGAGGTCTTCTAGACCAACCCCCTGTCCAAGGCAGGAGACCTCATTCCATGCCAGACGGATGGCTGCCCAATCTTTTCTTGAAAACCTTCAGTGATAGGGTGCCCACAACATTGCGAGGCAAGCTGTTCCATTTTTTTTTAATGGCTCTCACCGTCAGGAAATTTCTCCTTGAGCATTTGTACACGACCCCTAAACTCCGCCACAAACGGCTGCCAGCTCCGGAGCTTACAATTGTTTCCCTACCAGCTCCGGAGTTTGCAGGAAATTAAGTGCGACCATGCCCAACTAAGCACGTCCCAGCGCACTTTTCATGTACCTGTTCTTCGAGGGTGAAAATCCCCAGATCCGAATGTAATCTGGTGAGTGCCCAGCTCTCCTCGCTTCTGTTTGGTTTTTTTTTGCCCCCCGCCCCTTTAAGAGCTACTTAAGAGAATGGAATGCTGCGGAGGCAAGAGCAAGACGGCCGAAGGGAGGTGAGCCACGTTCTTTTCTTCCTTTTTTTCTCCCTCCCCTCACACAGACAGGAGCAAGGAAGTGTGGAGGGGTGGGAACGCAGGAAGAGCAACGAACCCCCAAGATCTCTGGTCCGAATTTAAGTGGCCAGCGGATCTTAGGGGTCGTGTGAAAAGGCCCCTTATTTCCAGGTTGGCTCTCTCTCATATGAGTTTTCACCAAATGGTTTTTGTCATACCCTCAGCTGAAACTGAGAATAAATCAATGTCCTCTTCCCTGTGGCAACTCTTCACTTATTTTATTTATTTGTTAGATTTATATACTGTAGCCATCTAACCCAAAGGCTGCCCTTCAGGTATTGGAAGACTGTGATCAGGCCTCCCCTCAGTCTTCTCTTTGTCAGGCTAAACATGCCTAATTTTTTAGTTGTTCTTCATACGATTTAGCCTCCTTATCATCTCCCTTATCATCTTTGTTGCCCTTCTCTGCACTTTTCCTAGAGCCTCTGTGCCTTATTTGTATTGTGGTGACCAGAACTGGACACTGCATTCTAAATGGGGCCTCACTAGGGCAATATAAAATGTTACTATCACTTCTCATGATCTTGATGTGATCCCCCTCTTGATGTAGCCTAAGACCGTATTCACTTACCTTCATTTGAAACTTTTTGGTGCTCTCCATTAGCGAACATATTTGCAATGTGATTTCAAGCGCCTCTTACTTTCAAAATCCAGCTTGAACATCAGGTATTCCTCACTCCATATAAGGTAAAAGATTTTGTTGCAACACCTTGAGCATTATTTTCCTTGTATGAAAATTAAATCAACGGCCCTTTAGTTGCTGCCTTCCTTGGCATCTCCTTTCTTAGTCTCTCTATCCACAACACAGGACTGGGTACTCTGAGTATCTATCTACACATGCTTAAAGAAGTGTTCCAGAAGAGAAGCTTCAACAGGAAAGTGGACATCTTTCACTAATTTAGGTATGTCCAAACTTCAGCCGTCCTGCTGTTTTGGACCACAACTCCCAGAATTCTAAGCTTAGATTGCCAATGGCGAACGACTCTGGGAGTTGTAGTCCAAAACATCTGGAGGGCCAAAGTTTGGACATGCCTGCACTAATTACTGAAAGGATTTCATGATTTCTTGAGAAAAAGCTGTTTTCACAAAATGGAGGTTTGAGAGTGGGTTTTAGACGCATCAAAATCATTCATGACCAATCAGGGGAAAGCAAGGTGAACCTTCTCTCCCACTTGGAAAAGCACCAAGTTGGCCTATTTTTGTCCAATTCAGAGATGAGGCCCGAAATAATATAATTGCTTGAGAGCAGTGGATCCCAACTTTTGGTCCCAAAATGTTCTTGGACTACAGCTCTAGAAATCTTAGCTAGCCCACCTAGTGGTGAAGACTTTTAGGAGATCTAGTCTAAGAACATCTGGGGACCCAAGTTTGGAAACCACTGGCCGAAAGTTAATACGTCTACTTCCAAAGAACAATTTTGCATCAGCTTGTGTCTGCTTGGCAACCGTAATGAAAAAAAAGTTGAGGGCCTGTGTGCAAAAACTGACTGGTGTGGTTTTCTGCAAAGAACTAGTAAGGTTGCAATTATTTCCACAGAGCCTGATCCTTTCTTTGGCACTTGTGTTTGTGCACCCTCTTGTGGCAATCAACATGTGTTGCATAATTTGCACTGGAAACTCATAATGCCATTGAAGGAACCAGACATCAATTAATAACAACTAATGCAGTTTGTTTTGAGAGCTTGACTGTGATTGGGAAGCCGCAGCTCTCCAGACAAAATTCTCAGTATGCATCTCCATGAAAATGAGATCAAAGAGCTTCAGCAAGATGTTTCGTTTTCTCCAATTGTTTTGTTACTGAGAAAGATGATCAACTAGTCAACACATTCCTAAATTATTCTGGGCTGGTATTTTATTAAGCCAAAGGAGGTGACAGAGCAAACCGGATCTGGGCACTGTAGCAGGTATGCACATGTGCTCCCACCCAATGATGTATGCTCAGTATCCAACTTAAAAACATGCATGGTTTCAAATCTCTGTGTAATATTAAGCCATCACCTAAGAAGATCTCTGGGCCAGACAAGGGAAACTAGAACCCTTAAGCCTTTTTTGCTCATATGTTTATCTACTTATAGATGCAGTTTTGATATTTACTTCAAACCAGCAGCATAAGTGATAAGGATAAATCTTTGACATTCTTTCAATAACCAATCCAGGCTGGGGGAAGCAACGCGTAGGGTAGCCACATCCTTCTTTTACAGAGGACATTCCTCTACTTCAGTGGTGGTGGACCTTCGGCACTCCAGATGTTTTGGACCACAAGTCCCAGAATTCCAAGCCTGTAGTGCCAGTGACAAAGAACTGTGGGAATTGTGGTCCGAAACATCTGGAGTGCCAAAGGTTCGCCATCACTGCTCTATTTATTATATATTCCAACAAGTCTTGCCCACACACGATGTACCCAAACTACAATAGCCTCTGTTTTGTTGTTTTTGCTTCTTAGAAAGAGATCAGGCTTGATTCAGGGCTCCTTTTTGGTCTTTCTTGTCTTCCTGCAGGAAGTTGCTTATATCTGGACATATCTGGACATGCCAAGGCACAATATAGCCCACTCCTAGTCCTTTTTTTCTTATCCATTGGCAATTTTATTCTCCATGGGGAGTGGCAGTGCATCAGGGGGATATATCCTAGAGAACTTTGCTGCTTTGAGACATGGATGGTAAACTCTGGCCACTTTCAGCTCCAAAGTCCCAGTGTGGGATACAGTCTTATTTTTAAAGAGGAGTTCATCTTTTCGACAGGGGTTATTCCTCCGAAGCAAATGATGAGTAACGATGCAGTGACAACCATGGAAATGGATTTTCTGGAGGCCAAATGGAGCCAATCCCACTAGGGACTGTTTCAATTTAGATACTGGCAATGTATATACTGTAAATATACAGTGGACCCTCGTATAACAAATGGTTTGTATAACATAAAATCTGTACAGCCTAAAACATTCCGGAGATAGGGGAAATTTGCTTAACAGAATCGCCAATGGGGCGAATCCGTACAACATAAAAATGGTTGTGATTAGGGATTACTCTGTTTTCAATGCATTCCTATGGGAAATTTGTATAAAGGAAAATTTGCTTAACAGAATTTCATTTGGAACGAATTAATTCCTTTATACAAGGTACCACTGTATATCTAATGCTTAATATGCATATTATACATATATATAATAAAACATAAAAGTAAACTGTACTTTTGTAGGGGTGCCTAAAGTTATCCTAGGACTGCTTATTTGTCAATGCAATTAAACGGACTATTTTTTCTTAATCAAAACAAACAACAAATCTCAGCTCACACATCTGCCCTTAATTTAGACATAGTGTTACTAGGCTGGGGAAGTAGCAGGTGCTCTGAATATCTGGTAAACATCAATGAAGGCTCATTTTGGAGCAGAGGCAATGTCAGAAAGAGGCTGCTGATTGGCCAGATGTTGCTATGAACCTGGAGCCGTGGATATTTCAGAGAACAGTTGTTTTCTTGGGGAAATGCAGCTGTTAACAAGGGGGAAGAAAAATGCAGTCAACGTCTTCAAAGGGCTGGAAAAGACAGTGCTGTGAAGGCCATGGTCAGGTCTCATTTCCAAAGTCTTACAAAAGCAAATATTCCCTGCTTGAATCTGGATGAATTTGCCCTGACATCATAGCGCATTGGAGAAGTTCACATGAGTGCAGAAAACTGAGGTTCAAATCAAACCCAACTGAATCCCACACAGAATGGAGCAGGATTACATGAGCCACAACAGGAATGCCTTCTGCATATGTTCAGAGGATAGCCTAAGTTACAACAATTCGTATGTAGAGATGGGCATGAAACTCGTGAGGTGCTAACCATTGCTTTAACCCCTCATGCAACATTCCTCAAAAATCATATTAGATGTTGGTACAACTCAAAAGTGGCTTGGTGTCACATAACTGAAGAAATTGTTGCAGTATCTGGTATCGTTTTCAAAAGGCTTTGTTCAGTACCAAAATATTTTAGGACTAGTGATGGGGACAAATTTTAAAAATAGTGATTCTTCCTGATTCGTCATGGTTGTCGATGTATTGACAAATTTCCAGTGACAAATCAACACATTGATGGATTGATTTGTCTCCCCTTTAAAATCATAACAAAGCCCCTCCTGACATCCAGAGGCCCCATGTTTGGTAATGATTAGGGTTCAGAAGTCTGAGCTATGTATCACCAAAGAGCCCCCCCCCCCAGAAAGTGCCCCACAGGCACCTGAAAACAACAGCTTCTCACAATTCTCCTCTACAATCCCTCCAAGTTTGGGGAAGAATGGATTCCAGACATCTGAGTTGCACACCCACAAAGTGCCTCTCCTGGAAAAGTGTCCTTTAGAAACTGGGTTGGGGAAACCCAATCAGTCAGTCAGTTAGTCAGGTTTTTATTGCGGTATGAAACCATAAAAGTCATTAAAGACCAACACGATTGCAAAATTGTAGAGTTAACAAACAGTGTAGATATAATAATATATATTATATATACAGTGGTACCTCTGATAATGAATTTGATTTGTTCCCAGAGGCAATTTGTTATTTAAAAAAAATATTATCCAAAACATGGTTTCCCATTGAAATGAATGGGAAACTGATTAATCCATTCCAGAGGTATGAAAAAAGGCAAAAAAGCTGTTTTTCCCCCAGACCGCTTTATAAAGTACATTTTAAAGGCATGCAGTGCTAGAACACAAACCCCCAGAGCCCCCCCCCCGCCGGGCAGTGCAATGCAAACATGGAGAAAAGAAAGCAGTAAGACCACCCCAGCCTTTTCTCGCCAAAAATGCAAGCGGGGGGGGGGGGAATGCAAACAGACACAAACACAAGCAGAAAGACTACTCCAGCATGTTCCCACCAAAAATGCAAAGAAAAGCAATGCAGGGATTAATAAAAGCTAGCTCCCTACCTTTCCAAGTTTGAAAGGTCCAAATTCATCAGCCAAAAAAAATGTCCAGAATGGCTCCAAAACACCATTAAGAAACACTCTAACTCCTCCCACCCCTCCACAAACTACACGAGGGGGTGCAATACATCCGGGGTACACGTTTTTTGCAAAGCATTTAGAAACATTCGTTATCCGAGGCAGCCCATAGGGAATATTTGTTATCCAAGGCAGCCCTATATCTGGAAATTTCCATTTGTTATCCAAAACATTTGTTATCTGAGGTATGATGTAATATATTAAAACGAAAAAAGAAAACAGAACCAATAAAAGAAAATAGAGAATTTTCTAGTTAAAACTAGGCCATCTTCTTAGTATGGAATTTAATCAGGTATAAACAGAATTTAGCTATTTGTTTGGTGATAAAAGAGTTTTCATCATTTAAAAGTCTTTCCAAACCCATCTCATTTGCATCTACTGTTAGTCTATCTAAACATGGGTAAATAAATCTCTCTCTATAAAGGTGGTGAAGAAGACAATGAAAAAACATATGTACCATCGACTCCACCTCCCTTTGGGAGCACGGGGAAACCCAATCTTCACCAAACTTGGAGGGATTGTAGAGAAGAGTCAGAAGATGCTTCTCCCCAGTCTCTTTATGAACAAATAAATTGACAAATACTTTAAAAATATTCATTAATTTGTGTTTGTTGGGGAACTCCATCTGTGACAAATACAAATCTATACATTTTGATGAATTGGCTAAATTTGTCAGAAAAAGTGGTTCATTTTTCAGTTTGTCCCCATCTCTATTTAGGACTTTTATAAATAAATATGTGACTTCTCATTCACTCCAGTAGTAACTAAACAGAACAGGATGTCTCCAATGTGACCTTTGACATCTCGCTGTCGTAATTTCTAGGCTTCCCATATTTGCTTGTTCCTTTTTCATATTTGCATGCTTATTGTTTTAGCTTTAATGTTTTCTTTTAATGATGTAATCTGCCTCTTTATGTTCATTGTTATTAGCTCTGTATAGTGTGTTTTAATGATATAAACCATAGTTGTATACTCGTTTTCAGCTTTAGATACGGTCTGTCAACGAGGTAAGCCACCTTGGGTCCTTTTTATGGAGAAAGGCAGAGTAGGTATAAAAACAAGCAAGCAAGCAAAGAACCATTGCACTTGCTTGTTGGTTTAGATTAATCTCAAGACTAGGAAATACTCATTGAAAGGGTCATATATTCATGGCCTTTGAAAGGGCTCTCAACCCACTTCTTTGATTAGTATTATTTCTCTGCCTGAAACAAGACTATAAAATATATCTGTTGGATAAAGCTGAAAATTCTTGAGCTCCAGTATATTATAAAAGCCAAAGCAGCTGAAGTACCTAGGAAATGATTCCCGTGGCCTTGGATGGAGCGGCTAGATAGAAATACGCATGCACACACACAAACACACCTACCTGTAGGTTAAGCAAAATTAAAAGAGTTAAGAATTAACTAAAAGCAAGCTAGACTGAACGGATAATAAGATACCTCATCATGGTGGATTTCCAGACAGTTAAATTGTTTAATGGGTTTCCTTTGGTTTGCCTATCAATCTCCCAGCCCGTCTGAAAGGCCTTCCTAATATTCCTCTCTCTTCTACATGATTATCGCCTAAATGCCTCAGTGGCACCAGCGGTGGCTCTCCCACCAGGTAGGGCCTGTGATTCATTGACGGCGTTCGGGTGTGGAAAATTGATTGCTAGCCTCTTGTCAGCAGCCTGCGATTAACTCGCCGGGGTTGTCTTTGTGACACAAATTAATTGTGGAGAGAATAAAAGCAGAGAGAATAATTTTATTAATTAATCACTTCCTGTAAATAAATGAAACATGATTTTTTTTAAAAAAAAGCTGAACCCTCTGGTTGTTTCTCAAAATTGGTGCCTTCTCCCTTTGAACCCCCTTGTTTGTGAGCATGATCACAGAATTGTAAAATAATGAAGTGGGAAGAGCTCTCTAAGGCCATCAAGTTCAATACGGAAATACCTGACAGGTGGTTCTCTTGAATGCCTCCAGTGTTGGAGCACTCACCACCTCTCAAGATAATAGGTTCCGTTGCTGTACTGCTCCAACAGTTAGGAAGTTTTTCCTGATATTCATCCCAATTATAGCTTTCTGTAACTTGAGTCCATCGTTGCATATCTTGCGCTCCGGGATGACTGAGAACAGATCCTGCGCCTCCTCTGTATGACAACCTTTCAGTATTTGAAAATGTCTTCTTTTCTCTCAAGGCTAAAACATGGCCAGTCTTTCCTCGTAGGGATTAGTTTCCAACCCCGTCATCATCATTAATGTCCAACCCTTGGACTTGTTGCATTTTGTCAGCATCCTTCTTGAAGTGCAGTATTCAGAACAGTATTCAAGGTGAGTCTTAACCAATGCCAAATTGAGGGGAACTAATGCCTCACAGGATCTGGAGATTATACATCCCTTAATGTAGTTTAACATAGCATTTTCCATTTGTAGCCACACCACACCCCAGACGCCTGTTGGAGGCCCATTTGGGACAGCCTGTCAGGCCTGAATTAAGTGCAGTAGGTCTCAAACAGGGCCAAGCAGCTTACCCTAGGGGCCCTTGCCTTTCATATACTGTGGTCATCAACCACCAAAGCCACAATTGAAATCAAGGTATAGTTTCCTCAAGAATTAGCCATGTTTGACTGACTGCCTCAGCATTTTTGCAAAAGGGGAAAAATGAAAGCACTTTTAAGACATGTATTATTTCAGTATGGGCTTTTGTGGATCAAAGGTCAATCGAGGCAGTGGTCTGAAGCATCCTTGCAGCCTGGTTTGGAATCTTTTACACACCCTGCTCTGAACTACAAAAGGCTGTTGATAATTCTGTGACTGCTCCCCACATACACACACTCAGTGACATTGATTTGCCTGCTCTCTGTATCTTCAGTGGTCCTGTATAAACATATTTGCATTTCACTGTCTGAGGAAGAGGACTGTGATGCACAAGAGCTCATACTGAACTAAACCAGTCTTTCAAGTACAGTGGTACCTTGTACAGTGGACCCTTGTATAACAAACAGCTTGTATAGCATAAAATCTGTATAACATAAAAAGTTCTGGAGATAGGGGAAATTTGCTTAACATAATTCCCACCCAGTCCCATTGTTACTGTATGCAGATGATACCGTACTCCTGTCCATTTCTAGGGTAGGACTTAAAACACCTATTGTCGGCCTTTTCAGAATATTGTGCACTTAATAAGCTCACCATCAATACTGAAAAATCTAAAGTATTAAAAGTTGGACTAAGGAGATGTGGGCACTCGGAGGTAAACCCCTTGAACAAGTTACAACTTTTAGGTATCTGGGTTTCCTGTTCCATCATCGACTTAACTGGTCATCCCACCGAAAAGCCACCATAGCTGCCTCAAAAAATCACCTCCTGGTTCCATTTTCACTCTGGGAATCAGTACGTTCCAGCCGCACTCCAAGTCCTCATGGCCAAAGTAACTAACCAACTCCTGTATGGAGTTCCAATCTGGATTAAGGCTGCCAATCAGGAAGTAGATCGTATTGCAGCTATTTTTTACGTCATATCTTGGGTGTACCAAACTCGATCAACCTACCAACAATATGCTGTGAACTTGGGTTTCACTTGCCCTCAACACTAGCGTGGACAGCCACTATCAAGTATTGGTTACGCATCCATTTTCAAACACGCCCCAATTCCGTGCTAAACGATCTACTAAGTGACACCTATACATCCAAATGGTATCAGAACATCTGCATAAAGATAGCATCTATTGGAATTGATCTAGACTATTTATCCAACTGCAGTGAACAATTCTTATACAACTTTATTCGTCAAAGACTTTGGGACATTGAGAGACAGAATATTGTTGGAAGAGTTAATCCAATTTGCTCCCCTTTATATTATGGCCTAACCCTCAACCCAGAATTTGGTTCAAATTATTTCAAGAATCTCTTGAATCCTCAAGAGAGACGGGCATTTATGTTGGCAAGACTGAACATCTTTCCTTCCACCGTCACTCTAGGAAGATACTCTAAAACGGTAGTCCCCAACCCCCGGGCCGCGGACCGGTGCAACCCCCGGGCCGCAAACCAACGACACAAACCCACACTGACCAGCCCCGCCCCCCACAGACACTCCCCACCGCAAACAGGCTTTCCCAGGGGACCAGCGCACCCCGAAGTTCCTCGGGCGGCCCGGGGATTGGGGACCACCGTTATACAGTAATCCCCCACCTGAGGTGATGCTGAGTCAGGTCAGGACTGGGGAGCATGGCACTGCCCTGAACAGGCCTCCAGAAGGCTTCCCAGGCCCCAGAAGTGGTTTCTTGCAATCTGGAAGTCACTTCTGGTTTTTTGGAAGTCACTTCCGGTTTGTCGGAAATCACTTCTGGGGCCTTTGACAGGCCCGGGAAGCCCATCAGAGGCCCATCTGGGGCAGCCTGTCAGGCCTGGGTTCAGTGCAGTAGGCCTCAAACAGGCCCAAGCAGCTTACCTCAGGGGGCCTTGCCTTTCATATACTGCAGTCCCGCAAGATACCGGGAACACAGTATATGAACTGTGAAATGGCGGGGGACCACTGTATTACATTGCCCTCTTCTCTTTTTCCATTTCTTCCTTTCCCCTTTACTTTCATCAGCATGATTCCTGTATGTTCAGGACAACCTCCTCCACCAGGATACTGCTATTCTTCTTCACAGATAAGAAGAATAGTGTGAGCAGGACAGAACCATCTTAGCTCTTCTCTGGAAAAAAAATCTACTGCTGTATACCAATACTGGATTGCACTCTCTCTTCCTCTCTCTGTTTTAAGTCTGAACCTGAACCCAGATTTTCCAAGTCTGGAGGCAATCTCTGATTGATCATTGAGACAAGAAAATTAAATTTGCATTTTAAACTGACAGCAGCTGTTCTTCTTGTAATGTTTCAAAAATGCCTGGGAGGGCAGATTATCAAAGGCAAAAATGCATGCTTTTATTTCTCTTTTTCTTTTTTTAAAAAACCTTGTTGCCTCCCTGACACAGTCTGCTTCATGCATTAACACACCTTTCTCACAATTCTTGCTTTCAAGATCTGTCTCTTGACCTTGTTGCACTTCATCCTACCTCTAGCCCCTTTTCCTAGGTCAGTAAAATGAGTACCCAGTTGTAATTATACTGTAAATTGCCCAGAGACTACATGAAGTGCTATGGGGCGGTATATAAGCAGAACACTTTTGTGGGCAGAAAACAGCCTTGAGGGATGGTTTTTGGCTGTGTGAAAGGAAGTAGCATATGAAAGTGGGTCAATTAAATCTCTGTCAGAGCTCCATTCTAATTCTGAACTCTGAGCTCCTGGGGGCTCCTTTTTATAAAGAGACATAGCCAGCTCAAAATACTTGCAAAGGGAGAAGAGAAGGTTTGATATAAAAGGTGGTGGTTAGAGAGGGCCAGAGTCAACCTCCTTTTGCTCCTTTTATAAACAAGAAGTGTCTAGGGCAGTGGTTCTCAACCTTCCTAATGCCGTGACCCTTTAATACAGTTCCTCATGTGGTGGTGACCCCTTGCCCTGCTTGGAAGAGGCTACAAGCCCCCTTTGGCAGGCCACTGCCGCAGATGCCATAGAGAACTTCCCTCTACAGGCACCCTCAGCCAATCGCAGCCTCCGGTGCCATTGACTGCCATCCCCTCCAACCTATCAAGCTGTAACTCACTCTTCCCTCCCTTCCTCCCCCCCCCCAATCCAGACCCAAGCCGTTTGTGCCTGTTTCTTCACTGGCTCATGGCGACCCCTGTGAAATGGGCGTTCAACCCCCCAAAGGGGTCCGGACCCCCAGGTGGGGAACCACTGGTCCAGAGTTCAAGGTTCCAGTTGCATATCCACAAGACAGTGAATCAAGGCAAAATAAACAAGACATGAAGTGGGATGAGGGTGGCGAGGGACACCATATGAGGAGTTGGTTAATCCTCACAAACAACCCTGGGGTTTGAATGGAGTGCATTTTTTTAAATGATGCCAATGGGGTTCTAAGATTGTGTCTTCAACACCTAACAGAGTGTCATGCCCTGTAGTGGCCAGGACATGCAACAGGCAGCAAGGAGGTGTACCTTGGGAGTACTGTAGAATACTGTATGTCCTTTTAAAAAAAACCCTCAGAACAGCCCAAATTCAATATCCAGCAGCATCATTTAAAAGGAGATGGGAAAGATCTTTGCCTGAAAACCAGGAGAGCTAGCCACGGCCACTCAGAGCCAGCAGCAGTGGTACAGCTGGTCTCACACAAGACAACTGTGCATGCAGCCAAGATCTCTTTAACAACCTCAGGTGGAACCACTGAGGTAGAACAGAGGTGGTCGCAGTGTTCTCCTTTCAAAGCAGGGCTTCCTAGAATCTTAGAACTACAAAGCTCGAAGGGGCCTTATGGAATATCCACTCCAGCCTCTGTCATGGTGGCACTCTCAACCTTTGGTTCTGCAGCCAGATATTTAAAGAACTGAGCTATCCAACAGTTCCTAGGCAGGTGCTGCAGGCAGTAACCAATCTACCCACGTGGCTGAGACAGGAGTTCTTTAAAAACATCAAATGGAGTTGCTGAGGTAGAGTCATTGGCCACAGTGCCCATCTAGGATGGGCATGAACTAGTTCGTCCCAGTTCATAAAGCACCTCCTGCGCTGCCGCTCCCCTCCCTTCCTCCTCTGGCTCGATCAGCCAACCACCAGGCCCAGCGTGCTTGCTTCCGGCACCTCCTCAACTGATCTCCCAGTCCTGGGAGCAGCTCAGGTTTCTCTGCCCAGACCTCTTGGCTGATCTTCCACTCTGACAAAGGGGGAGGCAGAGAAATCTGTGCTGTTGCCGGTGACTGGGAGATTAGCCAAGGAGGCGTTAAAAGCAAGTGTAAGCAAGCAAGGCCTGGTGAGTGGCTTATTGGCTGAGGACGCAGGGGTGGGGAGCAGCAGCACAAGTGCTGCCTTTCTTAACTCGGACAAACCTCTGAATTGAAGATCATACCCATCTCTATTCCTACATTAATCTTCAAAGTAAGAGTCTCTGTGCCAGTAAGGAGCTCTGAATTCCTTCCCCCCACCCCCACTAAAATTCACTCTTTTTCTCATTTGATTTGCTCGTCCTGGTTCATTATTTCAAAACAGTAGGTTGGATCCAGGGGTAAGCATAGAGTAGACCCATTGATATTGCCAGGGTATAAATTTGGGTTTGCCCCATCATCTCCAGAACTCCAATGCAGCTTCTGATTACTGAGTTCATCACAAATGATGTTTCTCGTTCTGATCATTTTGGATCATATTCATGAATAATAATTCAAAATGATTGCCCATCTGAGAATGGTGAGTATCTTCTGACATCAAAAGAAAGTTTGAAAGCCACCATTTCCCTGACAAGGAAGACTGGGTGTTACTACCTAATGTCCACCAGAGAAATTAAGAAGGTGACTTTATGGCATTTAAAATTCAAATGCAAATTAGTACCTGGGAAAGGTTTTGCTCTGCATGTCTCCAGTATATAGTGGGAAACAGTTTGGACTTTAATATAAATAAAGATCATTAAAGATGCATCTTCTGGTCATCAATAAATAATCCAGAAAAGGAAAATACACAGGATTTGTCACTGAATGGGAGTATATTACAAACAACGAAAGTTTCCAAAATTAATTTTCTTCATTTTAGTTTATTAAAATTGCTTTCATCCATCTCCCATGTTAAATATTTTATTTTTCCATATTAATGGCTGCAATTTCAGCTGTGGCTTCCTTCTGTCATTAACACTGTACAAACTTAATATCATTAGTAGTTTTTTCCTTTAATTATGTGACTGGAAGAAGAAAAACATCAAAGTTTCCGTGAAATTGGAATAGTATATCTAAATTGCCTCATGTTTATTTTAACATTAACAGTAAATGAAGCTAATGGGCTTCTATATTATTAAAAGCAGCCATTTGTGTCCTGCCTGCTTTAAAAGATGTTAAATAATTAGTTATTTAATAGAGAGGTGCAAAACAAATCAAACAAGCAGAAAAACTTCCATGCGAACAGGAAGAGTGTGGCTTCCAACCCGAGGAGCACCCTTGGAGAGGCAACGGGGATGGGGCGCTTACGTCGCCTGCCCCCATGTCCTACTGTGAGCCTGATAGCTCTAATTTAATAACAGGCCCTGAAGGCGTCTCTGGCATCTCCAAGATGTAAAGGAGCTGCGTGTCTGGAAATGATCTCTGGCAATAATTTAATGGGTTCTGATTTGTGGTTTTTTGCTGCTTGGGATTGACTTAGCGGCTGTCCCAGATAGCCAGAAACCAAGGTGGGGACTGGGGTGGAGGGGGGGGGGGAGTTGGAGAGAAGAAACATATCCTGGTTTCTCTCTAATATGCTGACAAAAAGCACTCAGCACCATTGCGTTAGAAAGGATCACATGGCAGACACTTGACACGCTATAGTGGTAGGGTACCCTTCAGATGCCATAACTTCCTGCTCTAAAGAATCCGAGTGACTCGAGTCTAAGACCATGGTCATACCTGCGTTTGCTGCATACTTTCCCATCGGTGAACTGTGCAGTAAAATAGGAGTGGGTCAGTCCCAGGCTCTCTCTTGCCTGCAACCCCCCTTCATTTCCTTTATCTGCCAGAAGAGGGCTCTGAGGCCTGAATTCACACAATACTAGATAGCTCACTCTTCTGGGGCTGACCTTATTTAAATGGCCTTATTATAGGGGGGGGGGGGGGGTTAGGACAGAATAAGCTGCTTATTAATAAGGCAAATGAGGCCACTTTTAAGTCGCTTTCATTTCAAAAGAACAGACTACAGTGGGAGCTTACCTTTAGAAAATGGCGGCCAGGCCATCAAAGAAGAGTAAAGGCAAGTAGCAGCAAATAGTTCAGAGATGCTTATGTAATTTTATGTCCGATAAGAATCAGAAATGGAAACAATCTTAAATGGCTAAGACCGTCTTGCTGTTCAAAGAGATGCATTTAGTATGGGACGGTAGCATGATGGTTCTTTACAGCAGCCATTCCCAACAGGGGCTCTGGCACATCTAAAGGTGGCACAGATTGGGGGAAAAAATCTATGTTATTTTTCTATTCATCTGTTCATGTTGTACACTTGCTTGATAGGAGACTCTGAAACCCGAAAATCACTCCTGAAAGGCCCCTGGTCAAAAATAAGGTTGAGAATGTCTGTTAATGGAATTGGAAAGAGCCCATATAGCGTTTCACAAGGGAGCAATTTTACAGAGTAACAAAACGTTTCATTTTTCAAAGGGGAAAAGAAGCGCTTCATTTCGTTTCATAACAAAACGAGGTTTCCCGTTTTGTCTCATTTTGTAACATTTCGAAAGCTTACGAAATGTCAAAACAGCATGTCATTTTTTGTTAAGGTCCCCGTCTCTAGTAGCTAATGTAAGAACTGACTACTTAACTAGCAAAAATAAGAACTGAGCATATCTGCCTTTTCTGCGTTGTCTGTTATCGTTTTCCCATCCCCACTGAGAAGCTCAGCTACTGTTTTCTTTTCTCTGTCTTTTGCTATGTGGGTACCTAAGTATGCTTTTGGGGTTCCTTTGGTATTTCTTGTTAATCTCAGCTTATTCTCAGCCTCAGCTTCTCAAACACCATCCATGCAGTTCATTGCTACTTGCCTGGAGTCATCCTTTTGGCAATGCCTTCCTTCCACTTTGCATGTTTCTTTTTTAAAAAATTCAAGCCCTCTCTGAGGGTTTTTTTTGTTTTTAAAGTCACATTGGTCTTGGTTGCTGTCGTTCATCTTTCTTTCTAGCACTACCCCTGCAATTCTATCTGAGCTCTTCCTTTGTGGCCTGCCCTCCCTTCCACTTCCTGTATGTGTCCCTTTTTTGATTTCATCCTCTGAGAACTTCAGGGCTGGAAGGAATGCTGTCAAGGAGGCACAGTGGTCCTCTCTGAGCTGTGAAACTACATTAGTCTTTTTCTTTTTTGCTGTCTTCTACCTCCGGCCATGGGGCCTTAACCACTGGTCTGAATTAATTAAATTTGACTTCCCTAAAACCCAACATACACTACGTTTTTGTTTGCTTTAAATCAAGAACTGAAGTAGAACCTGGCCACTTTCTCACGGAATTCCCCTTATTGCAACTTTTTCACCCAAGTCATCTCTATTAATTTTTGTAATTTGTTTTTCAAAAATTTCAGTGCCGTCTTCTCCTTGATTGGGCGGTCAATAGTAGACTCCAACTACCAAGTTCCATTTATTTTTGTCCCTATGCTCTCAACAGGACAACCAAACTCATTCTCTGCAATTTCTGTGCAGGAATATGTGTTTTTGAATTACAGTGTGGCTCCACTTCCATTTCTATTCTTTCTGGGGGCTTCTCAGCCATTGATATCTTTCAGTTCCTGTACTCCAGAGAAGGTGCAGCTTCTCAATATTAACTGGTTATATGCACAATTTGAAAAAATTAAGTAACAGAGAGCTCATGCCTTGCATACACTAAGCAAGGCCTTGGGAACTTAAATCAACCATAAGAGTTCTCAGACATTAACAGAATGCCTAAATAATTGCTTCTATTTCTGTTTGCTAATTAGCATTTCAAGTGAAAGTGAGCCTTCTTGGTATGACTTGTCAGATGGGCAATCAGGAAATTCAGAAGGCATCCAGAATTGCCAAATACCTTGTCACAATCCAGCTTGCAGAATATCCATCACCCAGTCCTTAAGACATATTAAAGTGGATTTAAAACGATGTGCATTTTCTCCCTTTAAAAGAAGACATTATTTTTACGTAGGCTTTTGTTTTAATTAAAATAGGTATTGAAACTCTCAATGAAGCTTTGGCGGGCTGTTAAAAGGGTGCCAATCCATTTGCTTATCTGCAGTGCAGCCAAAAAAAAATATATCCTTGTAATTGTCATTTTCCAACACGGCAGAAGGCGTAATTTAGTTCAATCAAATCAAAAAAGCAGCCTTAATTTCCAGAGCAATAAAATCCACAAGCATCACTTTCTATCAAAGAGGTAAAAAATAGTCCAACGCACAAGTGGAATGTTTATTTTGTACAATGGCCCATAACTGTGCTTATGTGATTTAAAAGCTTTTTCTTTTTCTTTTTTCTTTTTTTAAACCATAGGGTATCATTACATGCATATAGAACTGAAAACTTGTTATGGCTCATTGCTCCCCAAAGAGACCAAAAACCATTTGCTACTTGATTCCTACCTAAAATGTTTCATTTTATATATACTTCTCACTATTTACTTTAAATTGAATCTTTGTGTGAAGCTTCCCCCCAAAGTCAATTTTTAAATGTAAAGTCATCTCCTAAGGAGGCTAGCACTTAAAACCTCTCAACATTTTGGCAAATATTTCCACA
>JAHTLZ010000252.1:8106473-8118074 GCA_023846285.1 Phrynocephalus versicolor | reverse complement strand
ATAGATAGATAGATAGATAGATAGATAGATAGATAGATAGATAGATATAACCTTGATGTAGCTTATGAACTTGGAAGGATGAATGCCACCACTCTTTATTGTGAAGTTAGAAGCTGCCAATACAAATCTTCTCCCAATCGGCCTCAGTGCTTTTCTTGAGTCATCTGCTGGCAGTGGCCAGTCAGGGCAGGTACCCAGATTGCCAGCCTTGACACATAAATATCAGAAAGAAGAAACAGAAAATCTGGTAAACTGCAGTATTTGTGGCAGGGAAGTAATGGTTACTTGCAAGTAGAGATGGGCACGAAAGGAAAAAAAATCTGTTCCGTTATCTGTTCCGTTACGTAACGGAACGAATAACAGAGCCCAGAGTAATTTGGGCACGAACCGAACAGAACTGGAACAAATTAGTTCGGTTATGTTTGGTTCATTCATCCAATCTCCTCCGCCCGGGGTGATGGCCAGGCAGCTGTCACCCGGGGGGGGGGGAGATCGGATCGGCCGTGGTCTCACCTCCATGAGCGGAGGCAAGACCATGGCTCAATCTCCCCCGCCCCGGGTGGCGACCGGGCAGCTGTCACCCAGGGGAGAGGAGATCGGCTGAGGCGAGACTGCGGCTCAGTCCCCTCCGCCACAGGTGGCGGCCGGGCAGCTGTCACCCAGGGTGGAGGAGATCGGATCGGCCGTGGTTTCACCTCCGCGCGCGGAGGCAAGACCACAGCTCAATCTCCTCCGCCCTGGGTTGCGGCCGGGCAGTTGTCACCCGGGGTGGAGGAGATCGGCTGAGCCTCAGCCGTGGTCTCCTCAGCCTCGGGTGGTGGCCGGGCAGCTTTCACCTGGGGCGGAAGAGATCGGCGGAGCCTGGGCCGTGGACTCGCATGGCAAAATAAGCACTGTGTTAATAGATTTGAGACTTACTGATGCTATCCTGCTCAATTGTTTTTATGATACTGGTTGTATCCCAGACACCCATATAATATGTTCAGTTATTAGAATCATAAAATCATAGAATTGGAAGATACCTCAAAGGCCATCTAGTCCAACCCCCTGCCATGTAGGAACCCCCATCACAGGACTCCTGACAGATGGTCATCCAGCCTCTGCTTAAAAACCTCCAAGGAAGGTGACTCCACCACCCTCCGTGGCAGCATATTCCATTGCTGAACAGCTCTAACTGTCATGAAATTCTTCCCAATGTTTAAATGGAATCTCTTTTCCTGTAGTTTCAAACCATTGTGCCGTGTTGGAAAAAAAAACAGTCCCCTCTTCAATGTGACATCCTTTCAAATATTTAAACATAGCTATCATATCCCTTCTCAGTCTTCTTCTTTTTTTTGTGAGGTTAAAAATTCCCAGCTCCCTAAGCCTCTCCTGTTAAGACATTTCCTCCAGACCCTCAATCATCCCGGTCACCCTCCTCTGGACCCGTTCAAGACTGTCAACATTCTTTTTAAACTGAGGTGCACAGAACTGGACACGGTACTCCAGGTGGGGTCTGACCAGAGCAGAATAGAGTGGCACTATCGCTTCCCTTGATCTAGACACGATGCTTCTGTTGATGCAACCAAGAATAAGTAGAAGACTGCCCTGTGACTACAAGTAGCTCCGCACACACACACACGCACACACACCACCAAGCTTTGTGTTTCAAGCACTTGGCTGTCACTTGCCCTAAATCTTTCCTAAATTGGGGGTGGGGGGAGAACATTTCACATTTACATCTTGCATTGTCACCTTCTGCATCACAAAATTCACAGGGTGAATTTTCTCCCAGGGCCCTTCTGAAGTGTGAAATATGCTGAAAGGTGAGGCATAAATGGAATGTATATTTCTCTTCAGGACCATCAAAAAGGCCAACTGAGAACAGTGGACACGGGCACCCTCCTTTTCTCTACTGGGAGTCTAGGGTTCCTGGGAGATGCTTCGACTGATGGAATCATTTCATGCTGTCTAGCAAACATGTACAGTGGGCCCTCGTATAACAAGCTGTTTGTTTAACAGAAAATCTGCTTAAAGGAAAAAATTTCCGGAGAAAGGGAAAAATTGCCTATGGGGCGAATCCGTACAACAGAAAAACGGTCACGATTAGTGATTAATCCATTTTCAGTGCATTCCTATGGGAAATTTGTACAAAGGAAAATTTGCTTAACAGAATTTCATTTGGAACGAATTAATTCCTTTATACAAAGCACCACTGTAGCTTGGGAATGTCTGGTATACAGGCAACAGGCGCTCAACAGCGGCCACATATTTCTTTCAATGTTTCTTAGCTCTTGTAATTCTGCTTGGCGGCTTGATTCAATGTATGCCAAAACATTGTAACTCATCTCTCAATTACTAATTGCAAAACTACTTAATTAAGGCAAACTCTTATTTCCCCCATGTTAGCTGTATTTTCTATTGCTCTAGCTGGAGCAATTTTCTGAAATGAAAAATTTGCAAGTGGCTGCAAAGTTGCACAGGTGCAACTGGAGAGGCTCTGACTCAGTACCCGTAATTGACAATCAGTGTTCACCAGCAGCAACAGGATGGGTGTGTTTTCTGTACAAAATTTGTTACGGTTCATCCATGCCAATGTTTTTTTTTTCATCATGTAATCACAGCACAAACGAATGTATCCAGACATTCTTTAGTAGTATCAAACAACACATTTGGGCCATCTGCCATTGGGGTGTTTATGTGAGGCTGCTCACATGCAAGGCATGAATCAAGTGGATAGGGGGACACTCTTCTCCCTCTCACAAAATACCAAAACTAGGGGACATCCACTCAAACTGTGGGTTGGGAGAGTAAGAACAGACAAAATATTTTTTTTTACCCAGCATGTTGTTAGTCTGTGGAACTCTCTGCCACAGGATGTGGTGATGGCATCTAGCCTGGATGCCTTCAAAGGGGGATTGGACAGATTCCTGGAGGAGAAGTCCATCACAGGTTACAAACCATGATGGAGATGTGTAATATCCAGGCTTAAAACCAGGGTACTTCAAGGGCCAGATGCAGGGGAGTGGTTGCAGGAGACAGATATCTAGTCTCGTGCGCTCCCATAGGCATTTGGTGGGGCCACTGTGAGATACAGGAAGCTGGACTAGATGGGCCTTTGGCCTGATCCAGCACGGCTCTTCTTATGTTCTTATGCTTCCTTTTGGACTGATCTTGTTGGCGAATATTTCACAAATGTTTAAGCAGGTGAAGCTTTCCTCGTTACCTCAGGCCCGGAAAAGTCTTGCTTTGGAGGATGTAGAAATAGGGCCATTAAAGTGGGAGGGGAAGCTCCAATGTACACTGGGCTGTGCTTTCAGGATACCTGAACAGAGTCCATGCTGTGAGCACTGACATCGTAACTGAAGTATAGCTACCACTGGTTGTATCATATTAAAAGAGAGAGAGTAAGATTTGTGGTTATCTGTATTTTCCCAATGAATATTTTATGCACTTATATTGTACCCCTATTTTCAAGCTGTTTGTTACAGCTATGTTGATGCATAAATGTTCTGCTGCAGTATTAAGATGACTCTTGGAATAATTCCCGGGGATGAATTTCTGGGGAAACACAGGGTGCTCTTGCCACAAGGGATAGGATCTGTTCAGATTGTATGTGACGGTCAGGCTCAGGCTTTGCAAGCCTGTGGAAGGTGGCGACAGGAGAACTGGTCGTAGAATCATGAAGTTGGAACGGTCCAACAAGGCAACTGAGTCCAAAACTCTGCTCAAGGCAGGGATGCAAATCATAGTACAGTATACCTGCCAGGTGGCTGACCAAAGTCCTCTCGAACCATTGTTTGAGCACTCACCACTTCTTAAGCCTATTGGTTATATTGTCATACTGCTCCAACAGTTAGAAAGTTTTTCCTGGCAGTCGACAACAACAAACATCTGTTTTTTCTGTAACTTGAGCCCATCATTGCATGGTCCTATTAGTCGGTAAGGGAACTAAGAGAAGATTGTCAGGATCCAAAAGGCACATGAGACCTAATTAATGGGTAAAATGTAGTCCAGCACAGGAAGGAAAAGCTACAGTCTGACAACAGACCAGAAGACGGGGGAAAGGATCTTCATGGCAAAATACAGAGCAAAACAAAAAACAAAACAAAAACCCCCAAAGTGTGCTTGACTGGATAGTTTACAAGTAACTATGCAGGCTATACATCCCCCACCCAACTCCACCAAGCTGGGTACTCATTTTACTGACCCAGGAAGGATGGAAGGCTGAGTCAACCATGAGCTGGCTACCTGGGGATGGGATGGAGTGGGGAAGGGGAAACAGGATGTAGCAGAAGACAGAACAGAACAAGCTTGATTGCTTAAAAGCATAGATCATCACAATACTGTATATCCATAGCAACACAAAACATATACAGTATAGCACCGAGATAACACATTTATGCATAAATAAAATATGGCAAAGCTTTACCCCTTTCTTAAAACCTGTAATGCTTGGTGTGTATTTTCTTTGCTTCTAAAGCAAATTTTACTACTTGACAAGCAGCAGTTCCATCTCTACAGCAGACAAAGTTGAGCCGAGGTGGAAGCACAACCAATGAAAGGAGCCTCTCCAAACAATGTGAACATACAGTGGTACCCCGACTTAAGAGCAGCTCGACTTAAGAGCAATTTGACTTAAGAGCAGAAAACTGCTGGCATTAACTGCCGCCTTACAAATTTTAAATATGGTCTGCTTGACTTACAAATATGTTTGCAGGTGATCCCCAAATTTAGAATGTAAATGTACGAGGCGACGCAGAAGTCATAGTGAAAGCAAAAGGGCAGGCCCTGCACAGCCTGGCTAAGGAGCCAGTCCCTGTACATCTTGGGGCCAAGCAGAGCCTGAAGTCACCAAAACTGAATCCGGACTTGCTCTGTGCATTCTCCCTTGCAGTGACCAAGGGCTTTGGTCCAGAAGATGGAATTGAAGCAGGAGACTAGACAAAAGGCCAATAAAGTCCAGTACAAGCTGTTTTTAGTCACAGGGCCAAAGAGGACTCCACTTCTCCCTTCAACAACCCTGGAGTAAAGGGCGTTCAAAACCCATGTGTAACTTTTGTGCTCTCAAAAACAGAACTCCAAAGCATAAACAGTTGATTCAGACACAGAGAACAATTTTCTCTGTTGGGGTTCTCTTCCATAGCATTGACAATCCTTTCCATACTGTACCATACGTAATGAGCCGTAAAGGTCATTATGCTTTCCCCTGATCAAGAGGCTGAATTAGAGATGCTGTGTTTGTGTGTAAGAAGACCACTTCAGCACCTTCACTGTTGCACCCAGGGGCACACAATTTATTCAATCTTTGTTTAAAAATAACAACCAAAACCAGGCTGTTCAGACCCATGCAGTTCAAGGGAGAAGTGTACCCCTTAGGCCAATGATGGCAAACCTTTTAGAGACCAAGTGCCCAAAATGCAATTTAAAACCCACTATTTTTTTTTTTTTTGCAAAGTGCCAATACAGCAATTTAGCATGAATACAAGTGGTTGTGAAGGGGCGATGTCGGGTGCCCATAGAAAGGGCTATGATTGCCACCTCTGGCACCCGTGCCACAGGTTTGCCAACACTGCCTCAGGCATTTCTTTGAAGGCTCTCTATTTTTGACATTCTTCCTCCTTTTCCCAGTCATAGCAGTGGTTGAGCAGGTTTAAAAACATCCGGTTGTTAGTTTCAACTTAGCGCTGGAATGCACATCCCTAGAGCACTTAAGAGAACAATTTTAAAAAGAAAGAGATGGAGATTGCCAACTAGCACCCCGCAAATTGTGTCTGGATAGTCACAACCTGGATACAAAATTAGCTACAGAATCATACTCAAAAGGTGACGATTAATGCCTCCTTCTCTAAGTGGGAAGAGGTAAGAAGTGGAATACCCCAAGGCTCAGTCCTGGGTCTGGTGGTCTTCAACATTTCCATTAATAATTTGGAAAAGGGGTTGCAGGGAATGCTTGTAGAATGCATGGGTGAGAAAAAATTGGGTGGAAAGAGTCAGAAACAAAATCCAAAATGATCTTGATAGGCTGGAGCACTGGGCTGAAACCAACAGAATTTAACAGGAATAAGTGCAAAGTGCTGCACCTAGGAAAAAGAAACCAAATGCAGTTATATGATGGGGGACACCTGTTTCAGCAATACTACAAGCGAGAAGGCTTTCTTGTAGATACACTGAGTATGAGCCAACAGTGCGATGTGACCACAAAATGGCCAATGCTTGTTTGGGTTGGATTAACAGAAGAATAATTTCCAAATCCTATTGTAACGGCTGGCGCATGGGCAGTAACTAGGATATCTGCAAGGGGGCCAGGACCAGGGTGTTCCCAGAAGCCAAGAGCGTGTTCAGCCAGTCTGAGGTCAAGTGTCACAGAGAGGATTGTCAGCTAGTTCAAGTCCAAGAGTCCGACAGGGAGGAGGCTGCCAAACAGGTAGACTTACAGGGTAGCAGAGTTCCGGAAGGATCAAGGTAACAGGGCCGAAGTTTCAGGAATCCAAGGTCTCGTGTTGCTGAGGCAAGGACCAGGGAGTGCTGGCTGCTAGCTTTATGCCCAGTAGCAGGCCCACCAGCTGCACTCCCTGATTGCCTCAGCTTGAGTGGGACCTGATTCTGCAAAGAGGCAGAGTCAAGCAGCCCCAATCCTGACACCTATGAGGTGTCTGACCAGCACTAGTTAGGCCTCACCTTGAGTATCGTGTCCAGTTCTGGACAGTTCATTTCAAGAAAAATGCTGACAGATTGGATCAAACTCAGTGGAGGGTGAAAAGGATGATCAGGGGGCTAGAACCCAAGCCCTATGAGGAAAGACGGAAATAATTAGGCATGCTTATCTTGGCGAAATGGAGACTGAGAGCGATATAATAGCACTTCTCAAATATATGAAAGGTTGGCATACAGAGGAGGGGCGATATCTGTTCTTGAGCATCCCAGAATGCAGGATGCACAACAATGCGCTCAATTTACAAGAACCCAGGTTTTGGCTGAATATCAGGAAAAATGTCCTGTTAGAGCCGTATGGCAATTGAACCAATTCCCTCAAGAGATGGTGGGCGCTCCAACCCTGGAGGCATTCAAGAGCAATTTGGACAATCATCTGGCACGTATACTTTGATATGTATTCCTGCATTGAGCTGGACTGGATAACCTTGTAAGGCCCTTCCATCTGCTATAACAACTTCATCTATGGAAACCTTATTTCCATAGGTGAGAAACAGTCAACAGTGAGTCAAATTGTGGCTTCCCCATGTGTAATTGGAGCCTAAGACATAGATTTTCCTACAGAGATCATCACTCATATATGCTTTTCCAGATACAACAGGGGGAGGGGGAGAAATTTAACTACAGTTCCCAGAATTCCACCGCCAGCTTGGTCTTGCTACAGGAAACAAAAATTCAGATCTGTGTGGTTCACATAGATGGGAAGGACATTGACACTGCAAAGTACCGTTACAAATGTCAAGTATTATCACATCATCATCATCATCATCATCATCATCACAGCTGACAAGATAACGATGCTGGATTTTGTGTTACAAATCACTAGTTGAACACTTCCCAAGCATTTAGGACTACATGATGTATCGGCGAATTATGCGAGCAGATCCCAGTAAGGTGTCTTTCTGCAGCTGAATGATGGTGACTTTGTCAACTCCAATTTCTTCTAAATATTTGCTTAGCTCTTTAGGCACCGCACCCAGCGTGCCGATTACCAGTGGGACCACCTGTACCGGTTTATGCCAGAGTCTCTATTATTATTATTATTATTATTATTATTATTATTATTATTATTATTATTATTGGGAACAACGACCCAAGAGGAGATTCCTATTTCCCATTTTTGTGTTCCACAGCACTCTCTGAAAAGGTCTGGATTATATTGCCTATTTGCTGAAGGTAGAATTATTTTTTTTTGGTGGGGGAAGGTTTTTCCCCCCCTGGGTTGTTTATTTTCTGGGTGACCAACTTGAGCTTTCCTCTCCCATGAGCTTTTTTCCTGCCCACCGCCCAGCCATGAGGGAAATTACCAGAACGTTTACAAGGTTGCTCTCTTCCCATTGCCAACAATTTCTCAAGCTGTTAATTCACTTCAGCTTACTATTCACGAGGAAAAGTGCCTCCAAGATATTGGCAATCATAATTTTTATGACTAGTTATTGTAACGCCGGAGTCAAATTTGTCTCCATGTCACCCCAGAGAATAACACAGCATCAATTAGCATTGTAAGCAAAGCAAGAGTAGAGGTGAGGGTGTGGGGGGGGGGAGAAGAAGTATATGCATACTGTACTCTTGAGGAGAGAGGCTTATAGGCACTGTGACTTAAGAATCCACATTTGGGCATATGATTTTCCTTGAGAATCAGAGCATACATTTGGAAGAATTGGCCATTTGTCTTTGCTACTTTTCTAATTGAAATTGTGACAAAACCCATAGCAGCCATTTATGAAGAAGTACCTGTGAGTGCTTTACAGCTCGATGACTTTGAACTGGCCCTCACATTCAGATTCAAATGCAAGACTAGGCTATTAGAGGTGATACCTTTATAGGCCACTGATAAAATAACAACAAAAAAGATCATTGCAAGCTTTCAAGGGCAATGCTCTCTTTTTCAAAGCATGTACCAAAAGTCCAAATATGGCAAAAGCTGTGGTTTGCCAGGAGATCACTTTTCGATGTAGATATCTTGGCAGGCAATCTTCTTAGATAAGGCAGGAAGCAGCAGGGCTGTTATTAAAGGTAAAGGCTCCCCGCCACACTGCACATGCGTGGTAGTCATGTCCAACTCTAGGGGTTGTGTTCATCTCCACATTCAAGCCGAAAAGCCAGCAATGTGCAAGTCCGTGGCCACGTGTCCAGCATGGCTGCATGGAAACACTATTTTACCTTCCTGCTTTTTACAGCGGTACCTATTTATCTACTTGCATTTTATATGCTTTTGATCTGCTAGTTGGCAGGAGCTGGGGTTAACAGTGGGACCTCGCTCCGCTGCGTGGCACCCAGGATTCGAACCGCCAAGCTGCCGACTTTGCAGCTGACTATTTCAGCACCTTAATCCACTGAGCCACCAGCTGCAGCTGAAGTCAAGGATTGGGTTTCACACCCCAGTTCTTCAAACAAAGGGACATAGGTCATGCATACCCACCCACACCTCTCCTCCATTTGGCTCTTCGAGACATACAAGTCTGTGTTTGGCCGGGGTGGGAGGGCGGGGGAAGGACTGATGCAGAAAACCCATGTGTTCCATTTGGGGATTGGGTAAATTTTAGTAAACCCACCAAGTATAGCCAATTGGGATCAGATTAAAGAAAAGCGTCATGCTTTCATAACTGTCTGGGCAACCTGAATGTGTGAATAAGAAAACTAGCATATCATGTCAGAGAATGTGAAATAAATCTCCCACTGGAGATTAGGATAGAAGGGATATAAGCGAAGACACACGCTAAGCCAGTATTATGATACTGGGTGGCATGTTTGTATAGTTGTTAGGTTGCTTGACTGATTATCTAAGAGTTCCAGGTCATAGTCTTCACTGACCAATTCAGCAGGTAATCACACCCTCATCAGCCTGATCTACTTCACAGAGTTCTTATGAAATTAAACTGGAAAAAGAGGTGACGGTGCCTTGAGCTCTGTGGAGTAACGGGTTAGGGTTAGGGTTAGGGTACAAAGTGCCTAAATTGACTGGATCCCTCAGTGAATGCAAGCATCTTTATGCTTTTTGTTCCACTTTGGTTTTGTTGCACTCTTGCTTTTAATTGCAATTTTAGGGCTCTTAGAAAAGTGATTTCTAAGTACTTTTAAATACATACATTGTTAAATAAATAGAATATTTTTTAAAGAATTAGCCACGGTAGTTTGTTTTCACATGTATGAAAGAAGACTATCTAGGATCCTTTTAAAAAAAAAAAAACACCCGCTAATATATTCAAAACATTGGAACCTTCCAGGTCACAATAGTAGCTTGATAAAAGTCAGACCCCTGTGTAATGTTGCTCATTCCAGCTTCCTGTTCAATTGTGGCCATTTCTTTTTCCAGACAAAACAAAACAGTTTCTCAATACTGTGGTTCTATAAAACAACCCTGTCACCATTTCATTTTTTATCCTCCTTTTCCATTTTATTAATAGATGGACAATTGTGACCATTTGGAGTTATTCCTGGGGGAGGGAGATTTCCTGCCCATCTTCTCCAGCAATGAGTATTGAAACCAATACCGCCTCTGATACTGGAAGCAGAGACGTAGCAAGGATTTGGACCGCCTGGGGACAAAGTTCGTGTTTGCACCCCTCCTGCCGCCTACCCCACTGCATTGCACCCACCCAACAACAGGGGGCCCCATCCTGCATGTGGGGGGACATGCCCGTGGGTGTACGTGGGTGGGGGGCAGGGGCAGACAGGTGTTTGTGCGTGCATGTGTGTGAGTGTGCCACACACATGCCTTACACCTCTCCTGTGGTGGCCCGAAGCAAGGCAAGGAAGAGGAGCAGGAGGAAGGAGCCACGGCCACCACACTCCTTGCACACCTGCCTGACCGCCTGCTTCAACACTCGCCTGGTGTGTGGCGGCGGAGGTGGCAGAGGGGGTCCTATCACCAAGCCTTAGCCAGGGGAAAGGAGGACTGCTGGTGGAAGGGCGCACAGCTTCCTCCTCCTGCTCCCCCTCCAGGCACCCCCAGATTGCTGCGCCCAGGGACAAATGCACCCTTCTGCCCCCCCCCCCAGATACGCCCTTGGTCCTAACCTCCATATATTTTTCTCATTCCCTTTAATTTAATTCCACAAATTCTCATTCATCATCAGAACAAAATGTCCAACCAGCCCAGCAAGTGTCCACATATAAACTATAGTAAGCAGTTGTTATGTGTCAATGTTATTATCAGGTTGCATGTGATTCCTTGTTGTTATGTGCCATTAACTTGGAACCCTAACAGGGCTGTAGGCTTTTGAGGTATGGGAGATGTGCAAAGAACTGCTACCCTACAGTGACTTTCCACAGGAAATGAGGTTCTGCATCCAGGTTTTCTCGGCCATCTCTTCATCCATGACACTAAACGGGTGTTCTATGGTAAGTAGTAAGTTGGTATCGGAGAACATTATTTGTCCAAAAGAATCGAGTCTCCTCCTCTTTTCCCTACCATTGAACAGTGTACCATGACAGTGATGTTTCTTCTGCAAAGTGTTACTTAAGGAAAATTCTGTATCTAGAAGTTCATTAATTTTTCATTTTTTCCTTTCTAGCTTTTTTTTTAAAAAAGATTGTTTTCCTGAAAACAAAATTGAAGTCATTTGTGCTTATCTTCGGCTAAACAACGTGGGTCATAAAAGGTAATGCCATGGGTAGCAGAATGTAAACACACACATTTTCCCTCAATAAACATGCTAATTTCTAGCTATAATATTCACAAGTAAAATATCCATCACTGAGATCCTATTTGGCAAAGGCAGCAGCCCTCATCAGTCAACGAAGGGGTTTCCTGCCAGTTCACGGCAGGAGGCAAATAGTACAACTTAACTCACTTGATGATGCCCTCGAGGGAAAAACATGAGCCTCATAAATGAGTCTAGAAATGTGATAAAAGGATAATCTTGCATAAATGAGGCTATATCATCATTACCTGCACAAACATAA
>JAHTLZ010000252.1:8093923-8106463 GCA_023846285.1 Phrynocephalus versicolor | reverse complement strand
AGAAAGAAAGAAAGAAAGAAAGAAAGAAAGAAAGAAAGAAAGAAAGATTGAGTAATGGCATCTTACTCAGTACAAATTAAATCTGAGTGGCACAGAGACATAGCAGCAGCACTGAAGTGAGATGACATGCACACACCCCATCTAGGAGATACACAAAATAATCCTTTGTTCTGTACTCCCCCTCTTGGTACAGCCTACTGGGACATTTTGGATGAGTCGTCCTGAACACAATCTTTCTCATGAATACGGTTTGGTTTGGCTAACAATCTAATTTCTGTCTTACCAACCATACGCAGACGTTTAAATATCAAGTGGGCACGCGGGAAGAAGTATAGTTATAGGATTATTCATGGAATTGATCTTTGATCCAGATAGCAGAAGAATCAGGAAATGGTGAACATTAAATGGTGGTGTTGCGTTTCTGGTAGGAGAGGTTTTGTTTTGTATATCTCTGTGTGAGAGGGGCTGGGTGTGATCAAGTGGGGATTTGTCCTGTGGTTTGGTCTAGTTTGGTCTAGTCTGAGGACGGTAGGGTTCACTCTTTTTCTCTGGGACCTCAATGGAATATAGTATCAGCAATTTTGAACCAGCCCACCCTATTGATGTTTACCCACACTATCAGGGGCTAGAGTTTCTATTAGGTTTGGGTTGGTTTGGGTTTTTTTTAGTGTGGGTGGGATCTCTGGTTTTTGGAATATGCTATTGAAAAAAGGTGACATTGGTAGCGGTTTCCCCCAACAATTCAGTGCTGTCACATGGGTGGCAAGCCAGTGTAGCGCTATGTCACTTGCAAATGAAAGGGAAACGATTCCAGTTTTCTCTTGTTCCCCACACTAGGTCAGCAGGAGAGGATAGAGAAAGAGGTCTCCCCTCCACATTGCAATCCAACATAGTTTCATTTTGGTGGCAAACTGATGCAGTGATGGGCCATTTACCCATTTTAAAAAAATCCAAGTCCACTCCTTCTCGCAGAAAGGGAAACCAGAGAGGATGGGGGAGAACATGGGGGTGCAGAGAGGTAAAGGCCAAACTAGCCATTTTGAGGTATAGTGCGGCTTCCAAATTACCTACAAGGATAATTTTAAATTGCAATTCCCCAAGATTCTGGCTATGGAGACACCAGCAAAACATTTCCGAGTTACTCCTCAGGTATGTTGAATGGGGGTGGGAGTTCAGATAACACACAACCATTAGAGATTCTTTTGTGCCCCATTCCTATCCCCTTCCCGGTGTTATCTACCCAACAGGTCCAACCCTACTATTCTTGTTCTACACTTCATTGTGTAGTTCAACCAACAGTCCATTGAATGTGTATTCCTAAATTGATTCATTTCCTGTACATCCAGAGTGATTTCCACCAACACCATCAACTCTCTTCTGGCTTCCTCGTTTATTTAAAAAAAAAAAATCAAGCAGCAATGCTAGCACATTGGTATGCTTCCATTTGTTAGCCTGACATCCACAGCACTCTTCTGGTAAAGCAGTGTGAAAATTGGGGAAAAAGCAGGAAAAAACAGTACAGTACTTGGCCAGCAAGGATGTATTGCCAGCACAATGATGGAGCTACACATTAAAAGAAAGAAAGAAAAGAAGAGAAAAGAAAAGAAAAGAAAAAGGGAAGGAGGGTAGTGAAAATAATAAGAGAAGTGGGTATGTTCACTTGAGGGATATAGACAAGCATGCAACTTATTGTGTAAGCCCCCACCCACCCAAAAAAGTGGAAAGGTTAAAAAATGTACGACCTTCTACCATGGGGTATATGCCACGTGACCGCAAAGTGAAACTAAACAGAAAACATGAGAAAAAGGGGGTCTTTTCTGAAGTGTAGCTGCAGTCTCTTCTGTGAGGCCTGATCCAGCCCAAAGTAATTTCACTGGCTAGTCACACCCTCAGTGAGTGCCGACCATGAATGCTGCCAATTAAGCTTTGGGAATTAGTCAGAATGTGGACGCTAACACAGTCTCTCTATGAACAAGTTGTGAACAGAAGTGTGGTCTTCTCATTGAAAGCAATGCTCTCTCTTTCACTCCACGGCCTGATTTGAAAGTCTTCACATTTTAAGACTAAAACATTTAAGAATAATTATGTAGGTTTTGAATGATGTGTGGAGGAAACCGACCATTTGAAACATTGTTCCTCTGGGTTGATTTTAACCGGCTCAGATAACTTTTCATATTGCTTCTATTTATTTATTTTTTAGCAAAAATAAATCACTTCTTGGCTTATGAACTCTGCTTACTATTTCATAGATAGCAGAGTCCTAAGATAATATTCCCATATACGCTGCTGCCCATGCGATGACACAGGGATTATGAAATATCAGCAAAGAAAACAAAGATGTGTTTCGCCAAATGTGTTTTTACTTTTGAAAAGGAACCATTACAAGTTAAAATAGGAACACTGGCTGTTCTACTGGATGGTGATAGGGGTACTCCGAGGAACAAAGACTTAGGGCCTTTTTACACGGCCCCTAAGATCCACTGGTCCCTTAAATTCAGACCAGAGATCTTGAGGGTTTGTCGCTCTCCCTGCGTTCCCACCCCCTCCGCACTTCCTTGTTCTGTCTGCGTGAGGGGAGGGAGGGAAAAAGCCTTAAAAAGGGACAAAAGAATAAAGCCTTACCTCCGGTGCCGGTGGAAGTTGCTCCGAGCCCCGGTCACTTCCTGGTTCCTCTTAAAGGGGCGGGAGGCAAAAAAGAAAAAGAAACAAGGAGAGCCCAGCACTCTCTGCATCAAAATTTTTCACTCTCCCAGAGCAGGTACTTGAAAGGTGCGCTGGGTCGCGCTTAGGTGGGCGGGGTTGCACTTAATTTTCTGTTAGCTCCGGACCTGGTGGGGAAACATTTTAAAGCTCCGGAGCTGGGAGCCATTTGCAGCGGAGCTTAGGGGTCGTGTATAAACGCCCTTACTTCACAAGTTTAAACAGCAACCCCAAACATAGTGCAGGTGATGGCCAATGGCCATTTGGGTGGTGGCACACACCGGTAGAGGTGTATGAGCACCACAAGAACTGTGGCAATTGGAGATTATTTTTAAAGGCATTGTTTCCCTTTTAAAAAGGAACATTGCCCCAGAAGTAAAGAGGGTACACGTTGTGAAGTCAAACCAAGAAAGGGCCTATTTCTCAATTCTGTAAAATGCTGGATAAAGATGTCCCAACGCTACTGCCCTAGCTTCTTTGGTTTGGGGTTTCAATTTAAGTCTATCGGGATTTGGAAAATGGGGCAAAATATGTCCATCTTTAATGAGAACAGAGCATGGTGTACTGGAGAACACGGCACATATGTTTCCAGCCACTCTTACTTTCAAATCTGTATACTCCTCATTCTCTACCATTTCTACACTATTCTGTGGTCTTAAAACGCGATCAGATCTTTTTAAACATATTGAGATAAATTCAGTTGTTGATCTCAGCTCAGTGAAACCTATGAATGAATGGGACATTAAAACTGACTTATATGTAAGTCTCATAGATTAAAATGGGCCTAGTCTATCACAACAAGAGTAGGCCCATTTGAATCAATGAAACATGGAGCAATTGACTGGCCATTGATTTATTGGGTCTACTCTAGTGTACATTAATAAATGAAGCAACAGGATTTAGGCCAATGGAGATACTGTACATAGTTGGGATCAGCTATTATATTTGGCTCATTTTATCTCAACACGTTATTCTAAACCTGTTTTTATCTCCTCTGAAAATGCAGACATTAATACTTATTTTGATACTTGCGCTTTACATCAAGAACTGGGTAAGAAGTGTGACTGCTAGAGCACAAGTAGTTCCTGATTCACACCTTTTCTCACTAGGTGCGGGTCATGTTTTTCCTACCAGAAAATAAAAATTCGGCCGAACTGGAAAGGGTGCAAAGGAGAGCGACTAACATGATTACTGGGCTGGGGGACCTCCCTTATGAGGAAAGGCTAAAACATTTGGGGCTCTTTAGTCTGGAAAAAAGGCGCCTGAGGGGTGATATGACTGAGAGGTACAAAATATGCAGGGCATAAGTAAAGTGGATAGAGGGATGCTCTTCCCCCTCTCACAAAATACCAGAACTAGGGGACATCCACTCAAACTGAGGTTTGGGAGAGTGAGAACAGACAAAAGAAAATATTTTCTTTTACCCAGCGTGTTGTTAGCCTGTGGAACTCCCTGCCACAGGATGTGGTGATGGCATCTGGCCTGGAGGCCTTCAAAAGTGGATTGGACAGATTCCTGGAGGAAAAGTCCATCACAGGTTACAAACCATGATGGAGATGTGTAATCTCCTGTCTTAAAACCGGGGTACTTCAAGAGCCATGTGCAAGGGAGTGGTATCAGGAGATAGAGATCTAGTCTTGTGTGCTCCTGGACGCATCTGGTGGGGCCACCGTGAGATACAGGAAGCTGGACTAGAAGGGCCTTTGGCCTGATCCAGCGTGGCTCTTCTTATGTTCTTATGTACTTCTAAGGGAAACCAGTATAGTCATGGGATGGATGTGACTAGCATGTCAATCCGAACTGTTATTTGGGCTCTTGTTTTCCCCATAGGCCCCATCTCCTGCTATTATAATTTCACTGAAATAAATCAGCACCCCTATCCTAATTGGAATTTTTGATTTAGTAAATCTTCCTCCCCCGCATAAGCCCACTCTGCCATTGCCTACTTTCCTGTCTAAACATCCCAGACCACTTATCTCCTCCTTTTACACAGACCTCATTATATTTTTCCACCCAGGGAATATTTATCATAATTTTATCCCATCTGTCAAGTGAACATTCCACGAGGAAATCAAGTTACACAGTGACTTGATATACAAAAGGGCCTTCATCTCCTCCTTTTATGTCACTTTCCTAAAGCCTCTGGAGAGGGCCTGTAACATTGGGCCCAAGGGGCAAATAGACACATTTTCTCTTTGGCATTTGAAAGGAAATGTAAACTCTCTATTAATTACCATGCAAATCATCATGTAAAAAGATTTCTGTGCTCTGGCTCCCTCGTTTGAAGCTCTGCATGAATGCCACACAAGATCCATCTCTGGCCCACTGTGTCTCCTTCTACAAGCAGCTGCCTAGAGTACGAGGGTTCTCATAACCCCCCCCCCAAAAAAAAAGAAATGGAAGGGATTGCTTTTTTGCCCATAATACCCCAATCTGGGAACACCCCACCACCACCGAGCAGCAGTTACGGGCCATGTTGTGGGTTTGAGAGGAATGCAGTGATCCCCCACCTATCACGGGGGTTAGGGACTAACCCAACCCACAATAACTGAAAATCCGCGATATGCGTATGCAGGTTGGGTCAGGCCTGGGGGGGGGGCTAACTGGGGGCTCTTGAATTTACCCCCAACGTGGCGCTGCCCTGAACGGGCCTCCAAGGGCCTTCCCAGGCCTTCTGGAGGCCCCAAAAGGGCCTCCCTGAGACCCTGAAGTGACTGCTAGATTGCCTAAAATCATTTCTGAAGCCTCTGACAGACCTAGAAAGGCCCTCAGAGGTCTCAGAAATGATTTTGGTGATCCGGAAGTCACTTCCAGTTTTGGTGATACGGAAGGCCCGGGAAGACCCTTGCAGGTCCGTTTGGGGCAGCACCAGTCCTGGGGTAAGTACGGGAGGCCTTAAACGGGCCTTTCCCCCTTACCCCAGGGGGCCTTTTTTCATATACTGTGGTCCTGCAATATAGTGGGAGCGCAGTATACAAACCGCGAAAGGGCGGGGGACCACTGTACTTCTGGGTTGGGGAGCCATCTTGCTCAGCAATTTCTGGTCAATTTAGATCTGGTGGTGCCATTTTGCTGCAGCAATGAAAACATCAGGTAGGGGGCTCATCCTTTATACCTGCTGTTACCTTCCCAAAGCATGGCTCCTGAAGGAAACTAGTCAAATAAAACACGGTTGCATTTTAAAATATAAAATCCTTAATATGTGGAAGCAAAATTGTGCATCTCTCCCACATTAAAGAGAGAGCTACAACTGTAGCATGCTACACATTGGAACCTTAAGGAATGAACTTCCTGCGGTATGCTTCTCTCATGAAGACACAGTCAGTGGAGAAATGCATGCTGGGTGTGTGCATTGCACTGTCTTTATAGTATACATCATTTTTTGTTTTTCCATTGGCATATGTGTGCTAGAGCTCTTGAGATACTTGGGACCCTGGAAATGCACCCTAAAGAGAGAGAAACTGAAGGAAGCCTCAAGTTTTGTTCATCGTGACAGCTGCCTCTTTCTTTCCCCATCAGAATATGCAGGATTCATAAAATGTCCTTTCCCCCTCCGTTACTGAAAATAGGATTTCTTGGAAGAAAGAGGAAACCCTGCCATTATCTGTAGCCATGGATGACTTTTTCCTTCCAAAAGCCTTCACTTACCATTTGAGCACTTAGACACAAAATGATAGATCTGCCTGGGAGGAAGCTCATTTCTGCTACGCACACCCTCTGTTATGGGAGCGAAGAGTTATGGTTTGGGCTTGGGAAGGCTGGTTTTGCATCAGAAAAAAATCTGATAAGGGACATAGTTTTCAAAAAAAAAATCTAAAACACCTCCTCAGATGTTTACACCAGGTTGTAATTTAAACCGTCAGTGGTTAACTCTTTGACCAAGCAAATGTGTACTTTCACCAGACGCTCTATTCTATTGCATTCCAAGATGCTCACAGCCAAGCCCAGAAATAAGCAGTCAAAATATTATGATTCAGAAACAGTTTCTACCCCATAGCAGTAACCAGGCTAAATTCTGTTAAAATTAAGTTGGTGGGTAATATCAGTGTTGAATGTGTAACATGTATATTGTATGGGGCATGGTGTATGATTGTTGTTTTTTAAATTGTAGTTTTTATGTATTGGGTATGAATGTTGTCAGGGGAGAGAGCGTAGGGCTGTGTGTGTGTAGTATGTTTGGGTTTAATGTCAGTTTTAATGTCAGTACAAGTGATGTTCTGCGGGTGAACGTAGGAGTATGTGCATGGATGTTTGTTCTTAAATGGTAGATTTTATGTCTTGGATTTTTATACGTGTGTGTGTGAATGAGCTGACTAGATGACACTTTTTAATCTTGTTGTATTTTATACAATGACAATAGATTTTATCCTATTCTATTCTATTCTCAGACCAACAGGTTTTGCTCCACATACCATTTACAGCAATCATTTGCCATGGCACTTTCTTCTTCCCCCAGCTTTGCCTTGTAGACATGAATGGGTTTGGGTGGCATATTTACACAATGGGGACATGTGTAAATCCCCATTCCCTTCATTGTATTCATGTTGCATTTCTCTCACCTGTATATACAGCTACTTCTTGGTACTATACTGTGCACTGCCATGAAGGTTTTAACCAGTCGAGTCTTTCACCCAGCTTTTCAGTCAACTTTGCAGCAACCTTGGAGGCAGGGGATAGATCTTCCCTCTTATTGGTTCGCTTGCAGGTACTTGTGTTGAGGCATAATACCCATTTTCTCTAGGAGCTGTACAGGGAAAATGAAAAGCCATAGCAAATAAGGAATCGGGAAACATGAAATCTTGCACAAAAATAAAGCCAGCCACAGTCTAAATCCAAATGAGAGATAACATCAGAGTGAAAAATGTGTAAAGTACTATAAAACTTTCAGTCTGGCACCAGAATATGACAATATAGACAATATAGGCACTATTTCTTAAACAACAATCCCCTATTTCTGCATTCTAGGAATTCTGTCTAATACAGTAGACAACTTGCATCTTAAAATGGCTTACTTGTATTTAAAGCCCTAAGCTTGAAGCATCTGAAGCAAAACTAGGCTCAGCTGATTCTTTTTTTGCATTCAGAAAGAAAACTCCCAAATAGCTCCGGTGAAAGTTCTGCCTAGCTAGACTTCTAACCCTTGCAGCTGAGGCCAGCTCGGCTCAATGAAAGGATCCAAATCAACAGCTGTTTGGTTTTTCTCTTGAATGCCTCTAGCAATGGAGCACTCATCACCTCCTGCGGATGGCCAAACCAACACAGGAGGGGCAACAGCTCAGGACCAGAATCAGCCGTGTACCTCCACTTGAAGGACAAAGGGCACTCCTTCAAAGATGAGGATGTACACATATTAGACAGAGAGGACAGGTGGTTTGAGAGAGGGGCCAGAGAAGCTCCAGAATTTCCATACGTATAGGATCATTTAATAATTGAGATGATTTTGCTGGAAGGATCTTGTAAGACCATTGAATCCAACCCCCTGCTGAAGGCATGAACTCAAAGCAGATCTGGAAGAAGGTTGCTCAATTTTCTCTTGAATACCTCCAGTACTGCTGCGCTCACCACCTCCTGATATAACTGGTTCCATTGCCATTCCATGTAAAGCATCCTTGTGCCCTTTTACAGAAAACAGTCCTCGACTATTTTATTTATTTCTTTATTTGATTTATATACTGCAACCATCTAGCAAAAAAAGCTACTCTGGGCAGTTTACAAACATATACAAAATACAAAAACAGATTGAACAACTTAAAATAGTAAAAACAAACTAATCAACCAGGCAAATAATCAAATCATCATAATAAAAAGAACAAATAAGCAAATAAGCACAAATGCAATAAATCAAAATGATTTGACAATTCAAAATAAGAAGAAATGGAAAAAAATAAGTAATAGAAATGAAGAGGGCCCCAAACAACAGCTTTCTTTTTTAACTTTTCCTCCTTGTTCAGTTTGAGAAACTTGAGAAAGAAGTTTAGAGAACTTGAAAGTGGGGCATTCACCACTATCAATGAGACAGGAAACCCAATGGTCTCAAAGGTCATCAGGTCACAGTCTTCTTCCCTTGGTCTTGGTTGTAGCTAGGAGTGTATTTGCACGACTAAAGCTGGTGCAGTCAGCTATGCTGATTCATGGAAATGACTCCAGTGACAAATGCCTTGGGCCTTTTTACACGACCCCTAAGATCCGCTGGTCCCTTAAATTCGGACCAGAGATCTTGAGGGTTTGTCGCTCTCCCTGCGTTCCCACCCCCTCCGCACTTCCTTGTTCTGTCTGCATGAGGGTAGGGAGAAAAAAAGGGAGAAAAGAATGCACTCTTACCTCTGGAGTGCCGGTGGAAGTTGCTCCAATCCCCCCTCACTTCCTGGTTCCTCTTAAAGGGGTGGGAGGCAAAAAAACCAACAACAAAAAGAAGCGAGGAGAGCCCGGCACTCTCCGCATCAAAATTTTTCACTCTCCCAGAGCAGGTACTTGAAAGGTGTGCTGGGTCGCGCTTAGGTGGGCGGGGTCGCACTTAATTTTCTGTTAGCTCCGGAGCTGGTGGGAAAACATTTTTAGGCTCCAGAGCTGGGAGCCATTTGCAGCGGAGCTTAGGGGTCATGTATAAACGCCCTTAGTTACATCCCACTTGGAATACTGTGATGTGCTTACATGGGGCTGTCTTTGAAAACGGTTCAGAAACATCAGCTGGTTAAAAAGGCTGCAGCCAGGCCGCTGACTAGGGAAGGTTACAGGGAGAACACCGTTCCTCTGTTACTGTACAAGAGTTTCACTGGTCGCTAGTCCATTTTGTTATAATCTGTGAAGCCCTACATGACTGGGTTCAAGCTATCTGAAAGAATGTACATATGTGTGTTGTGTTGTTACAGTCGTGACCGACTCTTTGTGACCCCATGTCCATGGAGTTTTCTTGGCAGGAATACTGGAGTGGTTTGCCAGTTTCTACTCCAGGCACTTACAGCACCTGGTATTCCATGGTGGTCTCCCATCCAAGTATTAACCAGGGCCGATCCTGCTTAGCTTCCGACATCAGGCGAGATCAGATGTGCTTAGGGCATCTAGGCAGAAAGAATGAACAGTGGACCCTTGTATAACAAATGGTTTGTATAACAAAATCTGTACAACATAAAAAAATCTGAAGATAGGAAAATTTGCTTAACAGAATCGTCTATGGGTGAATCCGTACAACATAAAAACGGTCGCAATTAGGGATTACTCTGTTTTCAGTGCGTTCCTATGGGAAATTTGTGTAAAGGAAAATTTGCTTAACATAATTTCATTTGGTACGAATTAATTCCTTTATACAAGGTACCACTGTACAGTATCTCCCAAACTGAGCCTGGTGTGCTCTTGAAGGGAGGCTCTTTCCTCTCCAGCATGTTTTGCAGGGGCAAAGGAGAAGGCCTTCTCTATGGCCACAATGCTATCCTGCAAAGGCTAGGACCCCCCCTCCCCGCTGCCGCCACCTTTCCCCCTTCTGGCCACCTGTGGAGGCCAAACTCTTTAGATAGGCTTTAAACAGCCAATTGGGTGTTGATGAGTTTTAACTGTGGGTGTTTGTATGTTTTAATGTGCCTTTATTATTTTATACTTATTTATGTTTCATTGTTTTTAATGCAATAATTTAGTGTCTTTTTAATTGGTTTGTCTTTTAATGATTTGTGAACTGCCTTGGGTCCTGTAAGTGGAGAATGAGAGCAATGAAATTAAAGAAACACATTTGTTTCAGTTATTGTTCTGATTTTGCATCTGTAAATATAAATTAGCCTCTGCAATTTTCTGCAAATCAGTACATTTGTCCTCTTTTTTGGTGATGTGTACAGGATCACAATCTACAGAAACAGAGACAGTAAAAAAAGAAGAAGTTTTGAGCGGCGCAGCTATAGATACAAAAGCAAGACCAGGCTATGGGTGATCCCTTCACAGGCTGCTGGAAAATTTTTAAAAAGTTGCTAGCAACTTTTTTTTATTTTTCTAGCAGCCTATGAAGGGATCACCCACAGTCCAGAAACACAGACGTGTTTCTTGTAGATGTTTCACAACGTTACACAGTGGTACCTTGTATAAAGGAATTAATTCGTTCCAAATGAAATTATGTTAAGCACATTTTCCTTTATACAAATTTCCCCATAGGAATGCATTGAAAACAGAGTAATCCCATTTTTACGTTGTACGGATTCGCCCCATAGGTGATTATGGGTATTTGTACACGACCCCTAAACTCCGCCACAAATGGCTCCCAGCTCCGGAGCTTAAAATTGTTTCCCCACCAGCTCCGGAGTTTACAGATAATTAAGTGCGACCACGCCCACCTAAGCGCGTCCCAACGCACTTCTCAGGTACCTGCTCTCCGGAGGTGAAAATTCCTGATGCGGATAGAACGTAGTGACTGACGGGCTCTCCTTGCTTCTGTTTGTTCTTTTTTTGCCCCCCCCCCGCCCTTTTAAAAGATTTGAAAGCAGTGCCGGGACGGAAGAATGGAGGTGAGCGGCATTATTTTCTTCCTTTTTTTCTCCCTCCCCTCACGCAGCCAGCAGCCAGGAGTGCAGAGGGGGTGGGAACGCAGGAACAGTGACAAACCCCTAAGATCTCTGGTCCGAATTTAAGTGGCCAGCGGATCTTAGGAGTCGTGTGAAAAGGCAATATGTTAAGCAAATTTCCCCTACCTCCGGAATTTTTTATGTTGTACAGATTTTGTTATACAAACCATTTGTTATACGAGGGTCCACTGTACATTGAACTAAAGCCAAGTTGGTAGTCATACCTGCTGGTTAGAACAGATAGCTTCCTCCTTTGTAACATATTCCTTTTAAAAAGCTTTTTCCTCTGTCAGTAGAAGAAGAAAAATGGAGCTTCTGCGATCCATTTGCAGAATCAAATTCCTGTTTATGGAATGAGTGATGTGCAAACATCTGGCTAGGACTGCTCTCTTATTTAGTGCCACCTCCGTAACACCACTAGGTGGCAGAGGCCATTGAGAAATGCAAGATGATGGTTTACATTTGATGACGGCTGCTCAAACTGATGAGTTTCAGCCAGAAATGTGAGCCATCACTCCTGAGAAGCAAGAGGACATTTAGGGAGCGCCGAGGAGCAAGGAGGCACCCACAGGAAGAAAGATGCCATCCTGAAACCCTCCTTGCTAAACAAATCTTGCTCTCTTTGCAGCTGCTTTTTTGCTTTTCTCAAACCACACGGGCTTCTCAAGCAGGGCATTTGAGGCTGCCTACTTGGAAGGCATCCTGAAAAGTTTCAACAATGGGATCAGACCTTCTCAGGGATCAGCCCCTCACTTATGGAATAAACTGCCCCTAGAAATATATCTAGCTGCGTGACGTCAAACTTTAAAAAGGCAATTAAAAACCTGGACTTATAGTTTTTTGCTTGCCCGGACCCCTTAGCAAGTTAATAAATACAGTGACAATTGCGGCTGAATGTATTCCACTCTCCGTCTTTGGTTTGAATCCATCTGATTACATCTCTGTCATTATCTACTTTTATTTTCTTACCGTGCTTATGTTTATGCTTTATTAATTGTTTGACTGTGCCCAGTTCTGGACACCATACTTCAGGAAATATGCTGACAAATTGGGACAAGACCAAAGGAGGATGACAAGGATGATCGGGGCCGGAAGCCAAGCCCTATGACGGAAGATTGAAAGAACTGTGCATGTTTAGCCTAGAGCAGGGCTGTCCAAACTTTGGCCCTCCAGATGTTTTGGACCACAATTCCCAGAATTCCAAGCCTATATTGCCAATGACAAAAGACTGTGGGACTTGTGGTCCAAAACATCTGGAGGGCTGAAGTTTGGACACCACTGGAGGGCTGAAGTTTGGACA
>JAHTLZ010000252.1:8075357-8090655 GCA_023846285.1 Phrynocephalus versicolor | reverse complement strand
CTTCTTCTTCTTCTTCTTCTTCTTCTTCTTCTTCTTCTTCTTCTTCTGAACACTGTTGCAAGGCATGAGACTGGTCCATTATTATTAGGTTCATTCCCCTCTTGATGATCTTTTATTATCAGAAATGTACAGCCCAATTTTTGGTTGTATGATTATGAAGTTATTGAATAAATTGCATTCCTGTGCATTGATGGCGAGTTGTTAACTATTTTAACCGAAATCCATGCACCTTATCTGTTCCAAGTGCACTCCAGTTTTTATAGCCTTTACTTTACAACTGTATCATTTCAGTTGCTCTTATGATATCATCCATAAGTTTTCCTTGAGTCCCTTTATAAATGTCTTTAATCCATGGTTTGACTTTCCCAAATTTTACAGCATCGTCTTCATGTTAGCCTAATTTCTTTTGCTCTGTATTTTCTCCAAAAGATTTATAAAACAATTGTTTGTTATTCCAAAATCGCATGCTTTCCCTATATTGTTTCACCTGTCCATCATAACTTTAAATTTCATTTAGTAGCTCTAGGTGTTACTGGTTGTTTTAATTTTTCCATAATTTCATCATTTTCCTTTTGAGGTTGAATCTTTTACATAGTATGCTTTTTACTTTTTACTTTTAAGTTTTACATCTTTTACGTGTTTAAGTTGTGAATGTCTGCATGTAATTTGTTTATTTTTTTTCCAGTTCTCCTGTACATAAGCCAGTTTATATACTTTAGCGTGATAACAAGGAGTGTTCTGATTACTACATTTGCATCTGTTAGCATATCTTTTACTAATTTACTTTTGGGATTGATAAAATATTCAGAAGTTCCTCAAGAAAAATATGGAAAAGTGAAAAGCTGTCTTAATGGCCTGTGGTGAAGAAGTTGGGGAAATTAGCAAATAAAGAGGAATACCCCAAGGGGATTCATTGCCACCAATACGGTTGAACATCTGACTAGTCCTTATTTCAATAATTTTAAATAAAACTGCATTGCCTTCCATATTTCAGAACAAGTAGGAAAATCAATTATCCCTAAAACTAAATGCAAAGAGCCCCACTGTGCTAAACACAATGTGTACACTGCAGGAGTGTACCGGATACCTTGTAGTTGTGGCCAGGTATATACGGTATTGGGACGACAAAGCACAGCATCTAGACCAGAATCAAAGAACATGAAAGACACTGCAGGCTAAAACAACCTGAAAAATCAGCAGTAGCTGAACACACTCTGAAACAAACTGGACATGAAATCCTCTTCCAGGGCACAGAGGTACTGGACAACACTACCAATCACTATGTCAGACTGCACAGGGAAGCCACTGAAATCCACAAACATAAGCACAATTTCAACATAAAAGAAGAAAGTCTAAAAATAAGCAAAGCCTGGCTTCCAGTACTAAAGGCTGCAGAGTGCAAAAAGGTCAAAGCTCAATTATTCCCATCCAGCCACAAGCAAAGGTGATCAGTTCACACAATAGAACAACTAACGACACCCATCAACTACCTATTAGGATCATTGCTACCCCTGATTACCTTGAAGCTTCTTAATCCCTCCATCACAATACAATGACTAACATCTATTGTCCTGCATAGGACAAGCTTCCTCTTTCCCACAACTTTAAGATCCCCAGTTTCACTCAGAGCGCAGAGAGAAACTCCTAGTTCCTGGAGCTCCTTGCCCTCTGAAGATGCCAGCCGCAGAGTCTGGCGAAATGTCAGGAAGAAAAACTTCCAGAACACGGCCAAACAGCCTGAAAAGATCACAACAACTATCAGATCCCGGTCATGAAAGACTTCAAGAATACAATGTGAATATTTAGTGTAGAAATTCAAATAAAATTTGGAATTTACAGTTTTGCAGCTCAGTCACTCTATACAATGTGTCAGGATCCAAAAACTAGATGGAACAGAGTTAAAATCACTGTCAAGAGACAAAAGTTATAAACACCTTGGAATACTAGAAGCAGATAAAATCCTGTGCACAAAACTTAAAGATGTGACAGAAAGGGGATGCAGCAAACAACGGTGGAAATTCAAAATAAATGGTGGAAATACAATCAAGCCATAAACACATGGGCAGTTCCCGTAATTTGATACCCAACTGAAATAATAGATTTTGGACCCAAAATGAATTAGAAGTATGCACCATGCACTACATCCAAAACATGATGTGGACAGATTATATTTATCATGAAAACCTAATACTACAAACAGAGCAAATGGTAGAGGAGGGAAAAGAAACTGAAATGATTTAGTTAACATAGCAAAAATGGAGAATATTTTGAAATCAACAAAAACAAAGACTCAGTATAAGAAACAGCAATTTCAAAATAAATTAAACAGTTGAGGGGAACACTACACAGATGACATCTGAGAAATATTGATGGAAGGCATGGCAATAATTCAACATGGGCATAGGTAAAACTGGGGCCCGTTAAGAAAGAACCTTGAAGGATTTGTTTTACTGCTGAAGAATATCAAACCAATGTGGTGAAAGCTAAAATTCAAGGAATTAGTGCTAGTATCAGCAAATGTGGACTCTACCAAGAAAAAGTTGAAACTATGTAACACCTCTTCTGTGAATTTCTGAAGATTACACAAACAGATTACAAAATTAGACATGATAGTTGCAAAATTAGTCTACTGGGCATTATGCAAAAAATATAACTTCTAGAAAACCCATGGGAACATCCAGTAGAGATGTCAGAAAATGACAACATCAAGATCTTGTAGGATTTCTTGATCCAATCTGATAGACACCTTGAACATAACACACCAGACATAGTAGGAACAAAACGAAGAAATATCTGGATCACTGACACTCCAATCCCAGGAGATGCCATAGTTGAAGCCAGAAAACTGGAAAAACATATAAAAATATAGAGACCTAGCAACTGAAACATCTTGCTTGTGGATGAAACCTACTTCAGTGGTCCCCACTGTCTTCAGGGCATTGGGAACAATACCAAGAAATTTCAGTATTATATTATAAACATTTCAGCACAGTATTATAAACAGTTGCAGATTCCAGAAATAACATCAACAGAGGTATATTATTAACAGCACAAATATAACTTTGATATTTAACAGATACTTAGGTTTTTGGTTAAAATTTGTATCTGTTATGTAATACCAGTCAATGTTTTTATAATGTTGATTGTTTTATTTTTGAAAAATAAAATAAATAAATAAAGGCATGATGATCCATAAGGAAATGGTCACTTTGTATACGTTATACTTGAAACTAACTCACAATTGCTATTATGACTCTCTTAATCCTTATAACTATAATAATAATCTTAGAACTGCATTCTGTATATTATCTATCACTAGGGCATGTGAAAATGCATATAACTGGGACAGAGGCGTGTTTGCTATGCTTTATGATTGACAGCACAGGAAAATGATGTGAGAAACTGATAGTTGCTTAAAATGTTCTTTAAGATGTTCCCCCGTGGGGAACAATTAAGCACTTCCCGACTCAATTACAAATTATTTTCTCCTGGGGGGACGGACCCCATCTAGAGTTTAATGACTCAGGCCTTTGAACCCCAAACCTCTCTAAATTTGGGAGGCTTAAAGGGAAGTCCAAAGAAGCTACCCCCTCCCCAAAAAATTGGTGCCTCTAGGAGCCAGGGCAGCCATATAGCATAACAAATTGTTTCATTTCATTTTGTTCCGAAGATTCCTTAAACATTAGTTAGTAATGAAACGAAATGCTATATTTTCATTTCGTGCCCATCTCAAGTCTGAAACCAAGAATGGGAAATGGAAGGGGCATGTCAGCAATTTAGGATTTCAGCTGGTTAATCTACTAAGTATATAGAAAGATAGACCAAATGGTTGCGAGACACCAAAAATGTGTTGACATGGAAAATAGGTTGTGGGCTTATGGATAAGCCCTGCACATAGAAAGGGAAATGTTTCATCACACAAGCATCTGATCAGCCAATCAAGCTGAATGGTCAAATTTTGAGCAGGGTGTCCAATTAATGCGTTTTATGTTTTAAAAAACGAGGCCTTAAAAAAAAGTTCAGGTTACAAAATCCGTCAACATGAATCTACATAAAATGGGCATACACTAATTTATGGGTGCAAATTAGCACACTTAGCCTACTGTTGAGATATTGCATTAACTAGAACCAGAACTAGAACCCTCTTCAAAGGTACACTGAGGTTTTTACACCTTCATTCTGCTTGATATATCCTGCTTGATTTTCCTCCCTTTATCTCATTTTAGGGCCTTTTCACACGACCCCTAAGATCCGCTGGCCACTTAAATTCGTACCAGAGATCTTGGGGGTTCGTTGCTCTTCCTGCGTCCCCACCCCTCCGCACTTCCTTGCTCCTGTCTGCGTGAGGGGAGGGAGAAAAAAAGAGAGGAAAAAATGGAGGCTCACCTCCGAAGCCGCCCGGTAGCCCCGTCGTCGTCCTGATTCCTTCTCTTAAAGGGGCGGGAGGCAAAAACAAACAAACAGAAGCGAGGAGAACCAGGCACTCACCAGATTACATCCGGATCTGGGGATTTTCACCCTCCGAGAGCAGGTACATGAAAAGTGCGCTGGGACGCGCTTAGGTGGGTGTGGTCGCTCTTAATTTCCTGCAAACTCCGGAGCTGGTGGGGAAACAATTGTAAGCTCCGGAGCTGGCAGCCATTTGCGGCGGAGTTTAGGGGTCGTGTACAAATACCCTTACTCAGACTGCAACTGGAGCACTGTGTTAGGAGACATCAGTCTTTTTGTTTGTTTGTTTTGTTTAGATTTTTTGGGTGTTTTTTTTGTTTGTTTTTGATAGCTTTTTGCTCCTTTTTAAATCCAAGTCTTCTTCCACTTGTCAGGAAATGGATGTCTGTGGCCAGGCACCACCTATGTGTATTGTTTGTTTGCTCTTGGTGCGTTGGAGCTCTCTGCCCAACTGAGGAGACAGAGATTTTTGTAGGGGTAGCACGTGCCTTAAGAATTATGACAGAGAATTGGAGAATAAAGGAAACAGGTCTCATTAACAACTGTCAGGCTGGTGCCCAATGACTTCCTCATTATACTGTGTCCACAATCCCTTTGTAGTCTTAGGGACTGGCAGCCATCCAGCCTGCTCATGAGAGGTTCCTGCTTGCAAAACAAACCTCTGTAATTCATCACAGATGTCCAATGGGCCCAACCCTTTGGCACCCTCATGAATGCCCAAGGAGCCCTTAAAGGACTGAGCAAACACTGAGACAGTTTGCATCAATCGTGGACAACCTCTCTTATTGGACACAGTTTGATGGCCTCCAGACACTAAAAGATTACAGAACGAGATTTGCTATATACAGCTAAAGGTAAAGATTTCCCCCACACTTGCGTGCTAATCATGTGCGACTCTAGAGACGGTGCTCATCTCAGTTTCCAAGCCAAAGAACCAGTGGTGTGCAAGTCCATGTGACCATGTTTCCTTCCCGCTTTTTATGGTGGTGCCTATTCGTCTACTTGCATTGCCAAGTTTTTGAACTGCTAGGTTGGCAGGAGCTGGGGTTAACGGCAGGAGCTCGCTGCACTGTGTGGCACTCGGGATTCAAACCACTGAGCTGCCGACTTTGCAGCCGACCTGTGCTCTAGCCCGCTGAGCCACCAGGCCCCTTTTTGCTATATAAGCCAATGACAAAAGAGGAAATCCACAATTACCTCAGACACAAATCTTAAGGATCCCATCTCCCCCCAAAGAGTCTGCGCTCAAGAATCAAGTCCACACTTGTGCGTCTCATTCGCAAAAACATGTCTCGTGTCTACGAAAGCCGGGCCCAGGATTGGAGCACATATGACTTCCTCTTCCTCCTCTTTGCCTTCCTTTAGGAGACAAAAGCAATGTGAAGGGAAAGGGTCTGCCTGCAATGTTTGCTACCAGATGTTGCCACCTTTGTCAGAGTCACAAGGGAGCACTTCCTACCTCGTCCTGCGATTACGTTTGTTCCGTGACAGCATTGTTCGCGGTCACGTGGTTTTGTCCCTGCTTAGTCCCTGTTTCCATTTACCCACGGGCGTGATTACTTGTATCGTGACAACTGTTACCTCACGTCCTTGTTCCGTGACAATTACTGAATTTCCCTGCCTCCGTTTGGCCTTTTTTAAATTTTTGGTCTTCCATTTCCCGATAATTCGAATCCCCGCTGCGCCGGTTTTCATGCGTTCAACAGCCAAACTTCACAATTCATGTCACCTTAAATATCTGCTCTGTATGGCTTCCGCCATAGGGAATATAATGGCGAATGCCACTTCACATGCCTACCACTAGATGGATACTAAACCAACGAACGGAAGAATGCATTCGTTGCGTGAAAGTTGTTACTTCACGGGACCTTGTCTCGAACCATGAACCAAGACAAAAGAAATCCCAAGCCCAGAGACAGGCATAGCTTGTCCCGCTCTGTTCCTGGTTCGAGGGGGCATGGTTGAGACAAGTTTCCGCTGTCGCACTGTGGACGTGAGGTAAGATTTTTTTTGTACCGGTCGCAAGCGGGGCAGGAAAGAGGGACGAAAGGGACGTGAAGCAACCGTCTTTGACAAGGGAACTTTGCACCCATCACTGCCGGGTCTCATGTCTTTCAACACTCTGAGGCATCATAAACCTTTTAAAGTTACCATGGAACTAGTGTGAGTTCCAGCTGATTTCTAACAGTTAATGAATGGTTTAAATAAAAATTTAATTGGTTATCTTCCTATGACCCAAAACCAACTTGGCTATTTCTCAATGTTACTGTTGATCTATGAAAACACCCATAAAATACTAAACGAGGCTAGATGTGCTGACTCAACAATAATTTGTTTAATAGGGCTCTTCAATGCCTTCTTCCTCACCCTGGATTTTGCAGTTAATTCCACTGTACTTTGCAGATCCATTTACCCCTAAATTGAGATCTCCGCCTTGCATGTACTTAATAGCATAGACAGGTGTAAATCACATAGCACTACCAAGAAAAGAAGAGTATGGGATGGAGGAAGGTTTTGTAAATGAAAGACTGAACTTCAGTTCTGTTGGCTCCTGAACTAAAAATTTTAAAAAAATGTATGCCAAGGCTTGAAAAGGGATTTGTTCTGCTTTGGACTATTTTTTTTAAAAGCCCTTTCTGAACTATATTACATGAACCTGAGACCTCAGATCTCTAGCCAGGGAGACAGGTTCTTCCTGCCAAAATCAGGGATTTAAAAACTTGCACGTAAAAAATGCCCATAAATGCAATACTTTGTTCTTTCTTGCTTGTGACGGTTTGAAAGGATTGGGGTGGGATGCAGCTTGCTGAGTTCAGTACAAGCCCAGGATGGGAGCTAAGCATCTCGTGGAAGAACAAACCAACTCCAAAGTTGCAAGAAAGGTCAGAAATTCAACTGTCGGAGCAGCAAATCAGGAAGCGCTGTGACGTTCTAGCAAGAGGTTCAGAAGGCAGGAAGTCATTTCTAGAGGGTCAAAATTACGGAAGGAGAGTGGGCGGTAGGTAAAGGAAGGAACAAGCTAATGTTGAGATTGCATGTCTCCAAAGAGGAAGCCCAGCCTAGTTTGCCAAAGGTGAGAGGGAGGGCATGAGGTGTGCAGGCAAATTCTCTCCGTGTTCTGCAATTAAAATAACAGGTGCAAAAACTGCAATTCCCAGTGAGCTTTGTTTTCAGAACTCAACTACTGTACAGTTTTTACTTTGGTAAACCACATACACTGACATACTAACCAATTAGTCAATGCATATTGCATGGCATTGTCCTGCCATGGTGTTATCCTCATTCTCAGATCTACCTCTCAGTGTGGTTGTGTAATGCCCTACTGTGAGGGTTCAAATGAAAGTATAGGGCCTGTCCAAACTTCGGCCCTCCTGATGTTTTGGACCACAACTCCCAGAATTCTAAGCTTAGATTGCCAATGACAAAGAGCTGTGGAAATTGCGGCCCAAAACATCTGGAGGGCTGAAGATTGGACATGCCTGGAATAGCTCATCCCTAGCTTTTCCCTGGCACTGGCCAATCAGGAGCTGTGCAGGGAAATGCATCATCCCGCCTCTCTGTCTGATTGGCCAGTGCCAGGGAGAAGGAACAATGACGTTGGAGGCTTCTTCCTCGTTGGAGCTCAACTCAGTGCGGGCGCAGAGAAAGGTAAGGGATTGGCTGATTGCATTTCGGAGTCTTCCAAACGCCACCTGGGCTGGCGCATGTCATTTCAGAACCGTTACCTTCCGAAATGAATAGCCCATCCCTATTTTGAACCACACCTTTGTCCTGCGTAGATCACTAGCCAGCAACAGTAGGGTACGGGTACTTGCTATTACAACCTGGTAATGCCTAGCTAGCCCAGCTCAGGGCGCTTCCAATGTTCCTTCTGCTAAATGCTGAGCCTCACAATCTCCACATGCGAGAGAGGAGGAAAAGAAAAGGGAGCATCAGCATGGATGCCTCTCCTTGACTTCATCCACCTTGGCTGTGCCTTCAGCTGCACGGACCCAACAGTCTCACTAATTGGCAGGCTTTAGATTCACAAGAGTCATCAAAACTCTGAAGGGGTGATGGTCTGTGAAAGAAGACCATCACTCTTGGCAGAATTTAAAACTGCCAGTCTTAGAGCTGATGGGGAAAAGCCAGTCTACTAAATCAATCATTCCCATGTGAGTAGACAAGAGAGGCTGAGCTGTCAAAGCTGGGCAGATGAAGGGCAGTCTAAAGCTACGGTTGTTTCCTGAAGTAAGTAAAGAAATCTTAAAGAAGCTAAAGCGCTTGAAGACAGTAAATTCAGTTTTGAACGAGACAACATGTGATCGGAGCAGCAAGGAAAGGAGCCCAGGTTACACAGGATCCCAGAAATTATGTTTGAGTCCTGACAACATCCTTCAAATCATGAAGTTGTGGGGCAGCAAGAGCGGGGACATGTGTCCTGATGCTGTTGGACTACAACTCCCATCAGCTCTTTCCAGCATAGCCAATGGTGAGGCACGCTGGAAGTTGCGGTACCACAACATCTGGAGGGACACATCTTATTTCGCCTCTATGCTGCTCAAGCGTACGTTTCGGTCCCACAAAGCTCTGTGCGTGCAAACCCTTTTGCACAACGTTGGGGCCTTTCCAGACGACAGGCCACCAGTCTTCAGTCCCAAGAATAAACATTGGAGATGCCTTCCACCGGCTCATTCTCATCAAACAACACACAGCTGATTGTTCCCCAGACAAGGCCATCAGTGTTTGTGCTCCCTGACATTTCCAAGCGGGGTCTGAATTTTCTTTGGTGACACCCGTGGCTCTTGATCAGCATTCCTGGGCCTTTGTTCAGGAGTGGATGGCATTTTAGCCGGTGGGAGGCTGCAACCCGACTGACTCAGGAGCATCCCCCCCCTTAATGTGTCAGGGCACTCAAGGCAATCTCAGGCCGAAAAGGCCATGCTTTTTAGGGCCCGTATCAACCACCAGACCTCCTGTCGCCAAGCAAGGGTTTCATGTTGCCAGAAAGCCCAATTGTGAGCAGGGTCCAGAGACGCGTGGTTGCCTCAATGGCGCTAGTCTGAATACCACCCCAGACTGGCAGGGCATCCATGCAACCTCTTGTTCCCAGGCACAAAAAAAACACTTTTCAAATGGGTGTGAGTGGGTGGGGAAGAGTCTCATATTAAGAGCTCCCATTAACAGATTAAATTGTTCCCTTTTTGGTCTTATTATGCGCCAAGATAAAAACGGCGACAGCTATTGATAAAGTGTCTGGCACTGTCTGTTGGCACTCCGTCGCTGCTTCTATCGAAAGCCATTCCCTACAAGGGAAAATAACCCCATAACTTCTCTAGATATGTCTATCAAGCTGGGCTACAGTTGGGAGGCCGAGGAAGGAACAATTACTCTCCTCTGTGCATGATGAAACTTAAGTACTGAGTTCACTCAGCGGGAAGTGGGTGGGAAAGCAGGAATGCTCTTGTCTGATGGCTTTTCTCAAACGCATTACCAAAGCAGTAATGGAAGCATTACCAAAGCAGCTTGAAAACGGTGACAAAGATACCCCACTAGCTAGCTACGTTTTGAAACACCCCAGTATCTCTAACCTGGATTTGGATGGCTTTGCTTGATTCAGCTTTTTTGGCCCTGGTCACACGACCGTTTTGGTGTTGTGTTTGCTGCGAATGACTGCACAGCAAAAGATCGTGCCTCCACTCCAAGGCGCAGCATTTTGGCACCCCAATCGCTCCCTGAAGCGCACTTTAACCGCATCATCCTATACCACCACTAGGGGTTCGATCAAATTACTCCTCTTAATGATGCACAGTTTTTGTCGCAGCAACTGCAGTGTGACCGGTGAAAATTCACACCATTTCAGTCCCCCCCGCCCCCGGTTTCCTGCCTCCTTCTGCTCTCCTACTTTATTTATTTATTTGTTTGTTTGTTTGTTTGTTTGTTTAACTTATATGCCACCCACTACAATCCAAAGAATAAAACAATTTAAAATAGTTAAAAGTAAAATATCAATAAATCATCAATAAGACCTTACACGAAATCATCAATTGCTGGCATTTCAGTAATTGAGCACTTCTACAAGCTGCAAATTACCTGGTACAGTGACCAATGGGAAAGGAAGTAAGAGATGAGAGAAAAACTAAGGAGATTCTATAAAGGCGCTCTGGTACTAGGGATACACTGCCACGTTCTCAAACTTTCACATGAACTCTTGCAGAAAGCTGACATGCTGGTAATCGACAAGAAAAGATGTGCATTTGGCAAGACGGGACGCGCAGAAAGAAGGATAATACACCCCTGCTGTCAGGGCGTTAACTGCGCACGAAATGTCACGTGATCGCCCGCGATTTAAATACTCATCAAAATATGATGCGCCGTTAATAGCCCTGCGACCGAGGCCTTTGTTATTTGTGGCCATATTCATTTGTGTTGCCCGGGGACATCCGACTTGAACAAACATGTGTATTCGGATAGTGCCTGGCTCCTGGCAACAATATTTGGCATTCATACTAGCAGAGTGGAATTAGAATAATACTATTCTTATGGCTATTCTACTGAAGAAATAATCCAGCAACACATAAATAATTAAAAGTGGAAAACTCTTATTCCTTTAGGAATTCCTTTCAGGGCTAGTGTGAGAAAACATGTCCTAAACTTAAGTCACAGAAAAGCCCTGGAACCTGGCTTCAAGGGTGCCTCTCTATTCAAACATTATGCAGAAGCATTGTGATGCAAGTGGAGTACACCAAGGCTCAGTTCTGCATACGGGGCTCTTCAAATTTTTTATTAACATGGACAAGGGAGTGCAGGGAACGCTTGTCAAATTTGTGAATGACACAAAATTGCTTAGAATAGCTAGTACCCGGGAAGACAGAAACAAAATTCATAATGATCTTGATAGGCTGGAGCACTGGGCTAAAACCAACAGAATGAAATTTGACAGGGAGAAGTACAAAGTAGCGCACCTAGGAAGAGGAAACCTAATGCACAGTTACAACATGGGGGAGACCTGGATCAGCAGTAGTACATGTGAGAAGGCTATTGGAATTCTTGTAGATCATAAGCTGAATATGAGCCAACACAAAAGGCAAACACTGTTTTTGGCAGCATTAAGAGAAGTATAATTTCCAAATCCTGTGAGGTGCTCATCCTCTCCTATTCAGCACTGGTTATAAGAACATAAGAAGAGCCATGCTGGATCAGGCCAAAGGCCTATCTAGTCCAGCTTCCTGTATCTCACAGGAGCCCCACCAAATGCCTCTGGGAGCACATGAAACTAGATAGCTATCTCCTGATACCACTCCACTGCATCTGGCCCTTGAAGTACCCTGGTTTTAAGCCTGGAGATTACACAGCCCCATCATGGTTTGTAACCTGTGATGGACGTCTCCTCCAGGAATCTGTCCAATCCCCTTTTGAAGGCATCCAGGCCAGATCCTGTGGCAGAGAGTTCCACAGACTAACAACACACTGGGTAAAAAAACATCTTTTATCTATTCTCACTCTCCCAAACCTCAATTTGAGTGGATGTCCCCTAGTTCTGGTATTTTGTGAGACGGAGAAGAGTGTCCCTCTATCCACTTTACTCGTGCCCTGCATTATTATGTATGTCTCAATCATATCCCTCCTCAGGCACCTTTTTCCAGACTAAAGAGCCCCAAATGCATAAGGGAGGCCCCCCAGCACAGTAATCATTTTAGTCGCCCTCTTCTGCACCTTTTCCAGTTCCACTATGTCTTTTTTGAGATGCGGTGACCAGAATTGTACACAATACTCCAGGCATAGCCTTACAACGTGAGTACTGTGTCCAGTTTTAGACACTGCACTTCAAAAAAGATGCTGACAAATTGGAGAAGTTCAGAGGACAGCAGCAAGGATGATCCATGGGCTGGAAACCAACTCTTATGAGAAAGGACCGAAAAAAACTGGGCATGAGTAAAGGAGACTGAGAGGAAATATGATACAGTACCACTTTTTCAAAATACGACGGACCCTTGTATAACAAACTGTTTGTATAACATAAAATCTGTACAACATAAACAATTCTGGAGATAGGGGAAATTTGCTGAACATAATTGCCTATGGGGCGAATCTGTACAACATAAAAATAGGATTACTCCATTTTCAGTGCATTCCTATGGGAAATTTGTATAAAGGAAAATTTGCTTAACATAATTTCATTTGGAATGAATTAATTCCTTTATACAAGGTACCATTGTACGTGCTTGAAAAACTATCATACAGAGGAGGAGCAAGATCTGTTCTCAATCGTCCCAGAGTGCAGGACATGCAACAATGGGATCATGTGAACAGAACCCAGTTTTTGGCTGAATATCACGAAAAACTTCCTGGCTGTTAGAGCAGTATGGCAATGGAACCAGATACTTCAAGAGGTGGTGAGTGCTCCAACCCTGGAGGCATTCAAGAGAAATCTGGACAACCACCTGGCAGATCTCCTTTGATTTGCATTCCTGTATGGAGCAGGGGGGTGGACCTGATGGCCTTCACTATTCTACGATTTCCCGAAGCCTTTGTTGCCTTTGCCAATTGTTGTTTAGCCATCTAAACTGCTGGCTCTGCCTTTCAATTGCTCTGTGGATATCCCGGAGACTGAGGATATCTTGTTCTGTAATTCCCATTTGGCCCTCGACCTCTTGGATTCTCCTGAGAGATACTGTGGCCCATTATCAGAAAACCAAGTGTCTGGTATGCTATAGTGTGCCCTGATCTTCCTGATCACTGTAGTTGAGTGTCCTCTAGATGGGGAATATTCACTTCCCCAAAACTGCAGTAATACTCCAAGGTGACCATATGTCTTTTCTACAGTATTATCGATGACACTGAACAGGTCAATTCCTAACTTCTCACAGGAACCTGTATGTCCAAGGCATCACAGTGGAAGAGCAGTTGTCCAACCAGGTTGTAGAACTTCAGTGTTGAGGCCTCAATTATTAGCGTTGTCTGACCATTCCCAGGCTATGTAATCACCATGGGTGGGCATTTGTGCCAACAGTATCTATCAAATGGCATACTAAAGGTAGTTAAGTGAGTAGATGGCTCATCCAGCTCCACATGGCAAAAGCCATTCTTGACATCACAAACTGTGAGCACCTATGCTCTAGACAGGCCTGATAATACATCCTCCATTGTGGGCTTCATTTTAGTGCTCTGCTAAGTGGTTTTGGATCAATACAGATTCTGAGTTTGCCAGGGGGGTTCCTTACCACTCCTAAGCTGCTGATCTAGTCAGTGCTTGTTTCAACTGGAGTTATAGTACCATTTTTCTTTAGCCTTGTCAATATGTCCTTCAGTGGATTCAGCAAGGTGAGTGGAATTCTCCACTTAGATTGTTGTAAGGTCGATTTCCAACTCCAGTTTCCCTTCTAAGAGTCCACTGCCCTGAAATATGTCTATGTAATTCTCCTGAATGTCAGAGTAACAGCAGTTCTTCCTGCTTTTCCTTTACTTAGATAATTTTGTGGTATTGGACTTTCATTAAATCCATTGTTTGTGCTGTCCTGCTACCCAAAACTGAATGGTGGTCTTCCCTGCTGCTCATTATAAACTTGAGGCAATACTGCTTTGTGTTTTGTGGATTTCTAATTGACAGCCCAACATTTTCCCAGTGGCTTCTCCACAGTTCTGTTATACATTACTAAAACTTGGTTGCAATTTTCCATTCTGTTATTTAATAACTTCGCAGGAAGGGTGTTGCAAGTGGCTCTGCAGTCTGCCTGAAATTTAACAAATCTGTGTTCTAGGATCACTGGTGCAAATATCTGAGTTGAGACCTGTAAACCTACTCCTCCTCCTCTTCTTCCTCCTCCTCCTCTGTAGTTTCCAGATCCCTTAGTTCAGTGGGTCTCAACCTGTGGATCCCCAGATGTTCCTGGACTGCAACTCCCAGAAGTCTTCATCACTAACTCAGCTGGCCAGGATTTCCGGGAAATGCAGTCCAAGAATATCTGGGGACCCACAGGTTGAGAACCACTGCCTTAGTTCATCATAGACAATGGCTTTTTCTCTCGTTTGGGGAACTACAACACTGAGCCTTAAAGTGGTTCAGCTCCCCATATGCTGACCTTCTGCCATCCACAGTGGGTGCAAAATGCAGCAGCTAGACTGGTGGTGAGTGCAGGCAGATATGACCGCATCACCTCAGTCTTGGCCTGTCTTGATTTTCAAAACCCTCCACAGCTTGGGAACTGAATACCTGGCGGAGCAGATCTTTCAAAGGTCAACTGAGGCCTGACCTACTACATTACAGGTGTTCTCACTCCGGGTAGCCATGTATAGGGAGGCCTGAAAAATTGTTACCCGAAACTGGGCATTCTTGGTGGTCGCCCCAAGAATGCCCAAGTGAGATTTGCCTGCTACATTGCCAAGTGAGATTTGCCTGCTACAGTCCCTGACAGACTTTTATTATTATTTTTTCTTTTGTTTAATTTTTATTATGAATTATAAAACTACAATACAAAAAAACAGAACAACAAAATACCATAAAGGAAAGGAAAATATTAATCAAAACACACACCAATATGACAAAAATATAACAAATATAACAAAAATAAACCCCGTGCAACCCACCCCCCTCAGGACTTTAACTAAATTACAACTCTCATGGTACTGACCAGCCCATTTCCTTTCAGAAATACACTGAATCTTCTCCAGGTGTATACACTTTACCTTTCTGAAATACATATACCAACGGTTTGTCCCATATTCCATTAAAGTCATTAGACTTACTCATGCCTTTCCTAATTTTAATTTCACAAGTCAATTTATCATGAATAGCCAAATTTCATAAATCCTTATGACCATTAATTATTATTATTATTATTATTATTATTATTATTATTATTATTATTAT
>JAHTLZ010000252.1:8047826-8073601 GCA_023846285.1 Phrynocephalus versicolor | reverse complement strand
CTCTTTAATCACAACTCTGATGGAAGCTTGTCATGTTTCTGTGTTACCTTGTTCTCCCTTGCTGTTGGTGCTGTTATTTCCATATTTAACATTCATATTAATTTAATATTATTTTAATTGTTCAGTCTAGTACATGGCTGTGGGGATGCTGGATGGAAAAATAATGTAGAAAGAAAGAAAGAAAAAGAAAGAAAGAAAGAAAGAGATGTTTCCTGAGGGCCCGTTTTGTTTTTTTGGCTTCAAATGTGCAACCCATTAGTGGCTAAATCCACTTCTTCCACATGCTCCAGAATCCTAATTGTGCTTTTCACTAGTATTTAACACACAGAAGAAAGCTTTGTTGGATATTACTCCCCCATGCTAGTATCTCTTACCCACAGGAAATTAAATAAAGTAGCCTTTTCAAATGGCTGTCAAAACAAGCAAGGCGTCTGAGCTTTCCATGATTTCACTTCTAAGCCCTTATTTTTACTTCTGAGCTAACTTTGATCTAACTTAATCCAGAGTCAGAGTTCTGCAGACATATGGCCATTTCACTTTGCTGTAAAACTCTGCAGATGTGTGGCAGTGTCCTCTTCCATTAGGAGCACAGGGGAAAACAAAATCTGGATGCCTTTGTATCACATAAGGAAGTATGTTTCTCTATTGGTTCAAATTGTACCTATGTTTCATATATATACTTGTCCCAAACCTCAGGCAAGATGCATGTTTACACACCATTTTGTTTTGACAATGAAAGAGAAAAAACCTCTGAGTTTGTTTTAAGTTGAACATGTAAATATATGGGCCAGACCGTTGGCCAGTCTAAGCCAGTCTTGTCTACAAAGATTGGCATGCCCTGTTACAATCTTTCCCAAAGGTCCAACTAGACAGTTATTTACACTGTTTTTTGTGCCATGTTTTTACTGTTCAACATTTATTATGTTAACTGCATAATGTTAGTCTTGAGCAGATCCAGTCTTTTGATATGAGTAGATGATCTATTTTCTTGGGCCAGAAGGGCTTGTTGTTGTTAGTTTGCTTGCTTGCTTGGTAGCACTTCCAGTTGCATTATTTTGTATAGTTTTTATTATTTTATTAGTTTATTTACATTAATATGCCACCTTTCTCCACATAGACCCAAGTTGAGTTACAGCAGATGAAACACCAGATTTAAAAACACTGTATAAAAAGATTTGTAAAAATAAATAAACATTTTGTATATAAAATTAATAAGTTAAAATATTTAAAAGCCTATAAATTAAAAAGTTGCATTCCTGAGAATCTGGCTTGTGCAATGATCAACTATACAGTATATCATTTAGGGCCATTGTTAGAACCACTGCCAAATCTACTTTGATTGGATTCCTGCACAGAGTAGGGGGTTGGACATCATGGCCTTATAGGCCTCTTTCATTCACCTCTATTATTTGATGATTCCATATTTTATGATTACTGGACATGTCCAAATGACATTACTGATGATGCACAGAGTGGGGTGTTGTGTGATGGTGAAACCTATTAAATGAGTTTCATCAGGAAAAAAATATAAATTTCTCCATTTAGGCAGGAGAAACTGCCTCTTGAATGAGCAGAAACACCTCTATCTTGTCTGGATTGAGTTTCTGTCTGTTCACCCTCATCCAGTTCATGACTGATACCAAAAACTGATCTAAAGCTAAAATAGCTTCCTTGGATTCAGGTGCTAAGGACAGGTAGAATTAGGTGTCATACTGGTGACACCAAACCCTAAAACTCTGGATAATCTCTCCCAGTGGTCTCATGCAGATATTAAGTAACACAGGAGACAAAACAAAATCCCGAGGGACTCCACAGGTGAGTGGCTGTGGTGCTGACCATGTATCAGGGAAGCACTTGAACCACTGTAAAACAGTGCCCCAAGTCCCTTTCCAAAGAGACAAGACAGGAGGATACTATGGTCAACAGTATCAAAAGTTCCTGAAATGTTCAGTGCAACCAACAGGAACACAAATCCCCTATCCAGTTCCTAGTATAGGTCATCTACCAAGGCTACTCAAGCTGTCTCTGTTTCATAACCAGTCCTGAAGCCAGACTAAAATGGATCTAGTGATTTGTCTCATTCAGGAACCTCTAGACCTGAGAGGCCATGACCTATTCAAACACCTTTTCCAAGAAAAATTTTCAGTATTGTTGAGTTCAAAAGGGGCTTTCTAAACAGTAGTCTTACTATTGCCTCCTTTAAGCTTGATGGGACCCACTCCTCCTACCCAATCAACCATTTCATTTCTGGCAGCTTTTATGATTCCGGTGAGGCAAGGATTCTGGTAGCCCTCACCTCCCCAAGGGTCCTGATCACTTCAGCAGGCTACAGAAACGGCAACTCATCCATTAACACAGGGCAAGCAGGGGGCACAGTTGCATTCACCGCCCCTGAATCAGCTACAGCATCCAGATCAGAGCAGAACTGATCAATTTTGCCTGCAAAGTGTTGTACAAATTCTTCATAGTAAGCTACATTGTGGTCTGTAAAGCACCCAGAGGAAAAGATGCTGAGAGCATGATTTACATTTTCTGCTCTTCTACTCTCCTGGCATGGCATCATTCACATTTCTATGGTGCATGGCCAAACATTCGGAATTTTTATTTCACACAGGATGCTTATGAACCTCAGAATTCAGATTCTAAAACCACACTGCAAACACTCGGTTGACTCTGCCATGGCTTTGCCAGAACCACTCAGGCATTGCTGCTCAATATCAATTATAGTTGCTCAGTCAATATCAATTATAATTCTTCTGCCAATAAAGGATCCTTCTCCCTATGACATCAAGGCATGTCGGCCAATGGCAAAACGTAGACAGAGACGCAGAGAACAAGTCCCTGAAATGTATAGAAATAAAGAAGAATCAGTCCCACTGAAGGGAACAAGAGTAGCGCATCAGGGTATCCTATGCTGTTGTGCAAGAGTGATATCTTTTAATGGGACTTTAACAAAATGGGTTATGCCCGACAAAGAATTACTCAGACGAAAGCCAAAGAACAGCCGTGACGTTTGCAGGTAAGGGAGTCTAAAATTACCCATGCCGTATAGTTGACATCCTGCAACCCCAGGGTCAGCCAATTGTGTTTCCTATTAAGCTAAAGGCAGATTATCCTTTCATCAAAAAGAAGGATCTCTGCAATTGTTACAGTGAGCCAGATGGTTTTCCGATCTCCGTTTCCCCGCAGTGTCATATATATATCTACTGTTCAGCTCCCAACTCGCAACCTCTCTCTTCTGTGATGTAGGAATGGGTGCACTGAATGTTTTAAGAATAACTCCATAAATCAGTGTGGTGCCTCCGTTTCACAATAAATCTTTTGCTAATTCAGAGTCAAGGGAAGAAGGACCAGGGTGAGAGTCTGGCTTTGAAAATCATTTTAAAATGAGTCTTACACAATCCACAAGGGGTCACTCACTCTCTTGGCAGAAATAATGTCTGAAAATGTCTTTTTTTTAAAAAAAAATAACACGAGGATTCATCACAAGGGTTTTTAAAAAGTTGCAACTGCACTTCTAGCCCTCAAGTGTTTAGATTATGCCATCGCCAAACATCCCCGCCTTGAGGAGACAAAATTAAACTCCTGTTTCATGAATAAGAACAAAAACTAAGCACTGCTGTTTTAAAAGGACCTAGTTTTCAAGTCACTTGAGGCCCTTCCATTGAGATACTGAAACAGAAGCAGAGCATCTACTCAGATGCAGGAGGCATTTTATACATAGAGGAGGAGGAGGAGGAGGAGGCACAGCAGAGGGATCCCAGCGGTGGCACCTGAGGGTGCCGATCCGGAGCACTTTATTCATGTTTTGGAGCTATTCTGGACATTTTTTTGTGGAGGGATTTGGACCTTCCATGCTTGGAAAGGTGGAGAGCTGAGGTTTCGTTGCTTTTGTGTTTTTGCATTGGTTTCTATTGCACTTTTGGCAAGAACAACCTGGCATTTGTTTTGGAGCTAGCTTTTATTCATCTTTGCACTGCTTTTCATTGCACTTTGGGCGGGAACAGGCTGGGGGTAGTCTTGCTGCTTTCTTTTGTCCATGTTTACAATCTTTTCCATTGCTCTGCAGGCAAAAACAGGCTGGGTTTCTCTTGCTGCTTGTGTTTGTCTATATTTTCATTTTTCCCATTGTATTTTTGGCAGGAACAGGCTGGGGTAGTCTTGCTGATATATTTTCTTCGTGTTTGCATTGAACTGTAGGGGGTTGTTCCAGGTTTGTGTGTGTTCCAGCACTGCATGTTTTTAAAGTGCACTTTGTAAAGAGGTCTGGGGAAACCCCCCCAGCTTTTTTGCCTTGTTTCCCAGACATTTGGAATGGATTAATCAGATCCCCATTCATTACAATGGGAAACCGTGTTTCAGATAACAAATTTTTCCTTTAGCAAATTGATCCGCAGAATGAATTAAATTTGTTTTCCAAGGTACCACTGTATGTTTCGCTATCTTGCATATTTTAAATCTACTATATGTTTGGCACAAAGGACATCTTTGACTGCTCGCCTTTTGAACCCCAATGGTCAGTCCTGATTAAAGTAAGAAACTAAGTGAATGGATTTTGACAGGGGTGTTAGCAAGTAATCCAGCCCAAGTCCAAGTCTATGCCTTGGGGTTCAAGTCAAAGGCCTTGGGTCTGAGACCTGAGTCCCAGGCCTCAAGTCCTGAGTTGTTTCCCCCCACCCCCCAAGGTTTAGAATGGGGAACTGAACCCAAAAGATGGCTACCTTCTCCAAGCTAAGTGGAGGCCTCCCCCTTTCCTCCTCCCTCTCCCCTCCTCCTTCAGTTGATCTGGATGTAACAGATCAGTTGAAGTGAGACATGGTCAAAGTTTAAGTCAAGTTGTGACTTGGCCAGAAGTCGCAAGTCTCCATCCCTTGACTTTGTCATAGCTTCACAGGAAACACCCTGCTGCCTCATAAAGACAGTAGACCAGGCATGTCCAAACTTCGGCCCTCCTGATGTTTTGGACCACAACTCCCAGAATTCTAAGCTTAGATTGCCAATGGCAAAGGACTGTGGGAGTTGTGGTCCAAAACATCTGGAGTCCCAAAGTTTGGACATGCCTGCAGTAGACAGAACATGGTTCCCTTCCCCACCTCTTTCTTATCTCACTCACACAGCTTTGAGGTAGATGTATTATTGCATGTACAATATATATTTTAGGGTGTCAACTATTCCCTTGATTGAAGACATCTTTTTCATGACATGAAGACTAGTGGTCGTGAAAGAGAGGGATAAATTGAATAGGAGCTCACGTGTAGGTTAGCTTTTTCGTTGCTTGTTTTTAACCCTCCCTGCCATTTTATTAATTTCCTGGCTTTTTCTGTGTCACGTGCGTGTGTATTCTGCCGCCACCATTTCGCTTAATTATTATTAAGTGTGGTATTTGAAATCATGGCGTCATATAGACTTTTTCTTTTAAAACAAATAAGAATGGTTTATTGTAATACAAAGAATAAAGATCTACTGTACATGCTTTTTGGTATCGTCTTACGTTTGCTACAGTAATCCCCCGTTTATCGTGGGGGGTTAAAGACCTAGCCCAGCCCACAATAAAGGGAAATCACTGTTATGTGGATGCTGGGTCAGTTTGGGAGTGGAGGACCTGCCCCAAACATTCACCAGAAACCACTTCTGGGGCTTCCAGCAGGCCCGGAAAACCCAACAGAAGCCCACTTGGGGCAGCGCCAGGCCTGGGGTCAATACAGGACAGGCCCACACAGCTTGCCCCAGGAGCCCTGGCCTTCATTTACAGTGGACCCTCATATAACAAACGGTTTGTGTAACATAAAATCTATACAACATAAAAATTCTCAAGATAGGGGGAAATTTGCTTAACAGAATCGCCTATTGGTGAATCCGTACAACATAAAAATAGTCACGATTAGGGATTACTCCGTTCTCAATGCATTTCTACAGGAAATTTGTATAAAGGAAAATTTGCTTAACAGAATTTCATTTGGAACGAATTAATTCCTTTATACAAGATACCACTGTACTGTGGTCCTGCGATATACTGACTGTATTTCTATACTGAACATTTAACATACTCTTCAAGTTAAAATACTTCATAACTTTACATCTACCAGGCCCTATCAACAACTCCTGTTGCAGGATGTAAAATAAGATCCCTTTAACCATCTAAATAATAAATATTTATGAATCAGGGGTGAACACCACATTCTGTTTGAATAAATGAATAAGCCACAAAGGCACTGAATTATGAAAAATAAGCATTACACTGTTTGGATAACAGGAAAAAAGATCAATAAATTCCACATAGAAACATGGTACTTTTATAATAACGAATGCTCCATTTGAATGAGCTCTAAGGGTACAAGCACTTGCTTGCCAAAGAATGGCCCTTACATTTTGTGGTCACCATATGGCATCCCTCAGATCCCGACAAAGCAGATCCATGGAAAATATAGTTTTTGTGGTTTAATGCTGCATTAATGCGTGCCAGTGTGGGCAGATGAAATGAGTAAGCTTCAGGCAGACAAATGTCCAGTTTCTAAAGAGGAAACACACTATCTCTTCATTGCATCTCTGTCTTATGTTTACTGAAATCATGTGTCACAGAGTTTGACTCATAGTTTCTTCCTCTCAGGCCAACCTTCAGGGATTGTTGTCCTAAAGCGGAAAAGGGATGGTTTTTAAATGAAAGAGGCCCATTTTTAAGGAAAATAAATTATTATCATTCAACTAAAGGAAACAGATTTAAATCCCATTACTTACAGAATATCAAATGGAGCACATGCATTTCCATGGCATGGAGAGAACTCACTATGCCACCTGTTGATGCCCAACACCCCCAGAACAGGTGCTAAGCGCAACAATCCTGCATCAGGTGCTGGGGTAGGGTTTTCCCTTGTTACTCTTTGTTCCTGCTTTCTGTTCCGAGACAAGACACCTTGTAGTAACGACTTCACGCATCAAAACATTTGTTTCTCTCAGAAAACTGTCCAGTTTTTTTTGTATTTTGACTTTTCAGAAGCGAAATATCAAAAAAGAATTTTTAAGCCCCCCCCCCCAAAAAAAGGGGAAAGGAAGCTAGACAAATTCAGTGTTTGTCACGGCACAAGTCTGTGAGGAAACACTTGTCACGAAACAAGTTATCATTACCATGGGAACACTGAAACAGGGACAAAGCCACATGATCGTGACCAACACTGTCATGGTACAAAACTGGTCGCAGAACAAAGAAGGACGTGAAGTAACCATGTTAGAAATGCAGAGCTAAAATGGGGCACTATGGATCATATCCAGCTCCTGTCGAGGAGGTACAGGGGAACTGAACTCCCAACCTCTGGCTGCATAACCAGATACGTAAACGATCAGGGGTGGCAGCGAGTTGAACGTGGTGTCGCTGCAGGGGTTTGGGATCAGAATACAAAGACAGCGGGGAGCTCTTCAACCTGCTTGCAGAAGAATCCTCACACAGTTAGCCCGTTATATCTGTTTAATTTCTCTACCTACCACAATCCTGTTGAAAATATAGAAATGTTCATGAAAGACTAGGGGGGAATAATTTTATTGATTGATTGATTGATTTGATTTATATACCACCCATCTAGCCCATTGGCTATTAAATGTAACTTTTTGGTAAGATAACTTCCAGGAAATTTCCAACCCATGTTCTTTTAGTTGTTATATTCTGTCAAGTTGCTTGTGACTTATGGAGAATCTATGAATGAGTGATCTCCAAAACATATAACAGCTCCCCACCCAGCTCTTGTAAAGACAGTGGTTCATTCATAATTGCCCTTCCTCTTTTCCAGCTACCACCAATTTCCCCTAGCATGATTGTCTTTTCCATATAAGTGCTCTCTCGTGATGCACCCAAAGGAAGACAGCCTCAATATTGTCAACTTAAGGCAGAGGTAGTTCAGGCTTGGTTTGATCTAGGACCCACTTATTTGTCTTTCTGACAGTCCAAGGTATCTGCAGAACACTTCTCCAGCATCATATTTCAAATGAATCTATGCTTTTTTTTTTCTTATCCTCTTTCACTGTTCAGCTTTCACACAGTACAAAGTGATTAGGAACACAAGAGTGTGGATGATCTTGGTCTTACCTTCCAATGACACATCTTGTGCCTTATACTTTTCTAATTTTTTCATCACCATCCTTCCAAGCCTCAGCTTTCTTCTCATGTTTTGTCTGCAGTCTCTCTTTAGATGACTGAGCCAAGGCTCTTAAACAATATCAGTTTATTTACTGTTAACGTTGAAGATGTCTACTTCTTCTAGAGTCTTGATTTTTGTCTTCATAATGTTCAACTGCAGTCCAGCTTTGGCACTTTCTTCTTCTATCCCTCTCATCTGAAATAATTTCAAGCCATTGCTTTTTTTTCTGCCAATAAAATGGGGTCATCTGCATATTTCAAATTATTGATGTTTCTTCCACCATTTTTCACTCCTCCTTCATCTGAATCTAATCCAGGTTTCTCGATGATGTGTTCTGCATACAGATTAAATAGTTAAGGAGACAAAATGCCTATAGGAAATCTTCCTGTCTCTGCATTTTTGTTCTATTGTTAATGTCTTTTCCAGAATACAGTACAGCAGGCATGTCCAAACTTCATCCCTCCAGATGTTGTGGACAGCAATTCCCACAGTTGTTTGCCATTGGCAATCTAAGCTTAGAATTCTGGGAGTTGTGGTCCAAAACATCAGGAGGGCTGAATTTTGGACACACCTGCAGTACAGGTTATGCATCAGGACAGTCAAGTGCTGAGGCACACATTTCTTTCAGGAAAAGAAATAATAGGAAAATGATAACTTCTTATAATGCACGCAATCCAGTATATCTGTACCCCAAATGTATCTCCTTAATGCTGCCCTAAGGGTTGAGTGGAAGTAAAGTTTAGTATTAACTCCCTTCTGTTTGGCACTAGTTGATTTGACTGCATGCATTTCTGAACACCACACTTGAAGAAGCCTGTCTGGAAGTTGAGTCATGGCAACTGGACTTCTTTTCTTGAGAGACTGAAACGTTTACCTGAGCCTGTGTGGTCGCCTGTCCAAGTACGGTGCCCAGGCACAGTCTATCTGCTACATCTCAGGCAGTGATTTCAACAATACCCAGACAAATCAAAAATACTTTACATCTCCACTACAAAGGCCATATCTAATGACCCGTACTGTATGGGTTTCAGCACCTTAGGCCTTTTTCCACCTAATGGCCTATTGAGACTAATGTCCACCTAAGGAGCCTATTCAGGCCATTGTTTATCTTATGAGCCTATTTCAGACCAGGGTGACATGAGATCAAAGTGAACTATAAAATGGAGGACTCACAACTGGCTTTCCTCAGACTGACAAAGTTGTTTGGCTGATCAGGAAACATTTCAATCTCTCAAGAAAAGAAGTCCAGTTGCCAAGACTCACCTTCCAGATAAACTCACCTGGATGACTGAGAATCTTCACAGACACTTGAAGAAGACTGCAGACAAACTGGAAGAATTTCAGAGGAGGGCAACAAGGATCAGAGGAGGAAGGGATGAAGTAACAGGGCATGTTTAGTCTTGAGAAGAGAAGAATGAGGTGGAATGATAGTACTCTTCAAATAATTTTAGGCTGTCATCCAGAAGAGGGACAGGATCATTTCATAATGGAGGACATGTAATAATGAGCTCATGTTACAGCAGCATCTCAGCATGAAATGGCATAGGGTTGTGTCTGTTTCTATATTCACACCTCGTGTTCTATTGAAAACATCATCAACCTGAAAACCTCCTCAGCTTTTCTTCACTTTTGCAGTAATGCTAGCTTTAGCACAGAGACAACGGAGGGGAAGAAAGCTCCCGAACTCTGGCATTATAATTAATAATTATTCTAAGTTACGGGTTTTCTTTATTCTTTCCAGGATTTTATAGGAAGACAAGCCACAGAAGTAGTTTACTTGTTCCTTTTTTCCGGAGTGTGTTCTGGGACAGTGTAGCTTGCCTTATACAGTGGACCCTTGTATAACAAACAGCTTGTATAAAATAAAATTTGTACAACATAAAAAATTCCGGAGATAGGGGAAATTTGCTTAACATAATTGCCTATGGGGAAAATCTGTACAACATAAAAATGGGATTACTCCATTTTCAATGCATTCCTATGGGAATTTGTATAAAGGAAAATTTGCTTAACATAATTCCATTTGGAACGAATCAATTTCTTTATACAAGGTACCACTGTAGTCTGGCTCTTCTGAGGTGCTCAGTAGCGATCTAAGCCCTAGCTCCATAGCCAGATACCTAAACCACTGAGCTGCAGCTACTACTGTTTTGGGAGGTGGTATATAAACAGAACCCTTGTCCACACCATGGCAGAAGTCAAGCACGTTTCTTTTGGAGAATTTTACAGGCAGATGAGATTAATCTCCACAATGCCTGGATGACTATTTCAAGATAGGTTTGTTCTTCATCGCTCCAGACTGCAAGACCAAAACTGATGGGTGGAGACTGTAGGGCAGAAGATTTTGGTCAAATATTAGGGGGAAAATTGTAAACTGTGGCTGAATATGGGGAGAAACAATGGGCGCTTTTACACAACCTCTAAAATCCGCTGGAGACTTAAATTCGGACCAGAGATCATGGGGTTTTGTCCTGCTTCCTGTGTTCCCACCCTTCCGCACTCCATTGCTCCTGTCTGCAGTGAAGGGAGGGAGGAAAAAAGGGAGGGGAAAAATGCAGGCTCACCTCCACCTGCCCGCCCGTTGGAGCAGCCCCGTAGGGATTCCTGTCTCTTAAAGGGACAGCGGGGACAAAAAAAAAAAAAAAACAGAAGGCGAGGAGAACCCGGCATCCACAGCTTTTACCTCCGGAGACCAGGTACTTGTAAAGTGCGCTGGGGCGTGCTTAGGTGGGCGTGGTTGTACTTAATTTTTTTTAAGTCTGCAGCTGGTGGGAAAACAATTTTAAGGTCCGCATCTGGGAGCCCTTTGCATCGGATTTTAGGGGTTGTGTAAAAGCACCCAATGAGGAATGGAATAGATGGCCTCCAAGAGCCCTACGATTTTATGTGCCTCATAGCCCCAAAGTGGCTGCTTCACGTGTTGGTGGAAAGAACAGGCTTAGGGATTGTGTTCCAACTCTATTCCCATAGATATTGATTGAGACAGGCCCTTGAATAATAGTACTGCAGTTGCATTCCATAAACCAAAGTGATGTGACATTGTGAACAGTGTCAAGATAACATCCTGATTGTTATGCACCATCAGGTGACTGATGGCAACTTATTTACATCTTGGGTTTTTTTTAACATTATTTAACACATGCAAGCAAAACAGATATTAAAAAGTAGGTTGGTGAGTCATATTTCCTCAGGAATTCTGGGAAATGCCAGGCTGCCTTTTTAATGAGAAGGGTTTGCTGGCCCTGGTTTCCACAGCCAAACTAATAAAAATGGAAAGGAGTGTTCAAAAAAGAAGAAGCCCAGCCAAAGAGGGAGAATTAAGAGAGGCAGGAACGGCCTTTATTTGAATAAAGTGAAACCTTTCCTCTCAGTTGAAAGATCACTAGCCTTACAGCCTGCAAATAAAATAAAATAAAATAAAATAAAATAAAATAAAAAATAAAAGTGTTTGTGCATGTGCACGTGTGTGTTTATACCACACATATCACAGTGCACATGCAATTATAGGGAATACACACTTTAAAAGAGCTGTCCAAATATGCTGGCTCTTTTTTTATTCCAAGGGACTTGGCTTCACAAAGGCACAACTGTAAGAAAGCTTGTAATTTGCCCAAATAAAACTTAATTTGAGCCATGAAATAGCTGTGGTTTATTGTGTAATATATGTGCTATGTGTTTTAATTTAATAGAATCCAATATAACTGGAAGCCAGTGGAGTTTTTTTATTTTATTTTATTTTATTTCAAAGCAATGCCAAGCTGTTCCCACAGCACAAGACACACACCACACAGATGCTACTTTGCCGATAGTGCTGGGCAAGCCATAAATCAAGCAGCAGTGAAGAGAGATTAGTCATAAGAGACTCCTGAGAGAGGCAAGCCGAGCCTTGATCCAGGGTCAAAGGGAAGTAGGGCTGCCTTTTGGGAAAAGACTCTCAATTAGGTTACAGGTTGGGGGCAAACAGATGCCCTCCCAAAAAGGGAAAGGAGAATAGGAATTGGGATTGGGGCAGGTCAAAGCCAGTGCCATGTAATGGTTAGAGTGTGGGAGTGCAAAGCTGGCTATCGTAAGAATTGGTCCCTGAGCCATCACTGTGCCGTCCACTCTGGGCATCATGGTGGCTTAAAAGAGATCAGCTACAGCATGAAGACTTTATCTAAGTATCTATGATCAGCCTGGCCTTGTGCAGCACCCCCTTGAGGTGCAGAGAAAGGAAACTTTCTGAGAATTACTACCAATGAGTAGGAGTATTTGCCTTCAGAGCCAAGAATCAGGAGTGCAAATCCCCACTGGGTCTCCCAGGAGAAGCGGTGGCCACTGCACCCTTTAGCAAGCTATATGGTCCCAGAGCATGATAGAAGAACTGAATGGCAAGACATTTCTAAGTAATGTATGCTTAGAAAGCCCTGGTGAGGGTGGTTATGAGTTGGAATCCATTTGGCAATGGGTGGTGACAGTGATGATAATTAGTGCCAGCGTTTGGTGAGCTGGTGCAGCTCCTCAGCTCCTCCACTGGCTGGAGGCATCAAAGGGGCCCACTGGCCCTGATGTGACATGCCGAGGTGAAGTACAAGACAACAAACAACTTGGTATTTCCATGTCAACAGGAACACAACTGGAATAGGATCACCTCTGTCCCAAGCCAGGGAGTGGTCCATGTTATTCTCCCTAGGCCAGTGGTAGCAGACCTTTGGCACTCCAGATGTTTTGGACCGCAACTCCCACAATCCTTTGTCACTGGCAACACAGGCTTGGAATTCTGGGAGTTATGGTCCAAAACATCTGGAGTGCCCAAGGTTTGCCACCACTGCCCTAGGCCATTGTGTCCTTGTGGGCCCTCATCACCATTGCTTCGGGCAGCTGTGCCAACCCCTCTGTTCAAAGTCAGCTTGGGTTTCTGCTTCCAACTTTTAGATGCATTGCTTTTCCCTTTGATGTCACCACCTTCTCCTTTGTGCTGGGTATTCCAGGTACTCCAAGGTGGTTGTAGCTGGGGGTGGATGGGGAGGGAGTCGAAATGGTAGTGCTGGGCAGGGCACCCCACGGTCTGTTGACCACTATTGCTTGCACGGCTTCCTGTGATGCTTCGGCCTGGAGCATCTCCATCTGTCCTCCCTGAGTGTCCATTCTAGAAGGTTTGCCTCCTAGTGATCTTCCTCAGTGTTCCTTCTCAGTGGGGCTGGGACTAAGGGAGGGGGCATCACCTCCATGGGGGATGTCAAGGACTTGCCCATTTCTCCATGTGTCCCTGCTACTGGTAGAGTGCATTGGGGGGAAATTAGCCACAGGTTCACAGGTATGGAAGGCGCAAGGATCAAGCCACAACAGACTCTGTCAGGCCGCCACCACCCTCATTCGCCTGAGTCTTCTGGAAGGGCTACGCTTTGATGGATGCCTCCAGAGATATTATGGGGAATGCTACTTGAGAGAACCACTTCCTAGGGTGGCAATGCCCTCATTTTCCTTGCTGGATGCTGAGGAAACCAAGTTAGGACAGAGGGTATCAAAAATGGCCTATTGAAGGAAGAGGTCACCAGCAGCCTCAGTGAGGGAGGAATCATTTTGGTTTGGGGCATTTTCCTTCCCACCAGGAGGCCTTACAGCAATGGAACTCCCACCTCCAACTTCTCCCACCAATAGAAAGGAGAAGGGAACCTGTTCCACGAAGATAGGGCCCAGGCAGAGAGAGAGAGAGAGAGAGACACGAGGTATCTTGGCAGCAAAGGAAGACACACTAAGAGACTATGTGGGTTGGAGTTCCATACAGTGGGTCAGTCCTTGCTGGCACATGACAGTCACAAGCACTGGACTGGAAAGCTATCTGGGAAGCACCACACACCCCTTCTTAGCACCATTGCCTTGATGGGTCCACAGTGGCTGCAGAAGGTGCCGGTGGTGGCATTCTTTGGGAGCCATCTCCCCTTTAATTCCCAAGATTCTGCTGCTCCACTCCATTTGGGACTAGGCTTACTTGAGTGGTGGTTATTGCTGGACATCCTACCACCTTCTCTCTCTGTTGCATAAAGCTTCTTCACAGGAGCCTCTGCCCATGTGGCTGGGCTGCTCTTTCCAATCCTCTGCACCTGGGGGCTGCTGTTGATCACACCACAGTGGCTGAGCTGGGAAGGCAGCAAGGGGGCAACGCTTGCTGCACTCCTCCATCTACTCAGCTGGAAGCTGCTCCTGGGAGAATGTACTAGATCTGCCCTTTTCCTACGATGCAAGAAACAAGACAGATCAGACTGGGGGGAAAGGCAAAGACTGTGGAACCTGTGCTCAGCCCTTCTTGTGCAGTCAACTTCTGTTTCACATAGCTGCCAAGCTTCTCCTTTCCCATGATGCAGGAAATCAAAGTTCAAAACCCCACTGGTCCATAAAACTCACTGGATGGGGCAGTGCTTGTTGTGAAGGTACTGTAAAGAGGAAGGATGAGAGCCACGGGTATGGGATATAAATAAGGTAAATGCATGCAGGAAGCAAAGAAGGAGGCCAAGCGGTGAGAGCCCTTGCCATTCCGAAGGGATCCAAGAAATCTGGCTCTCCAATTTAGATCTGGCCTCCACCAGCTAAGTTCAGCATATTCCATAACTTCCACTGGGTCCATGCCTCAGGCTTGGTGGAAATAATGGCTCAGGGTAAGGTACAGAATATACAATTTGTACACGACCCCTAAACTCCGATGCAAATGGTTCCCAGCTCCGGAGCTTTAAACTGTTTCCCCACCAGCTCCGGAGTTTACAGAAAATTAAGTGCGGCCACGCCCACCTAAGCGCATCCCAGAGCACTTTTCAGGTACCTGCTCTTGGAGGGTGAAAAATCCCAGATCCGGATGTAAAGGAGTGAGTGCCAGGCTCTCCTCGCTTCTGTTTGTTGTTGTTTTTGCCTCCCGCCCCTTTAAGAGAAGGAATCAGGATGACGACGGGGCTTGGGGAGGCTTGGACCGGCAAACGGAGGTGAGACTGCATTCTTTTGTCCCCTTTTTTCTCCCTCCCCTCACGCAGACAGGATCAAGGAAGTGCGGAGGGGTGGGAACGCAGGAAGAGCAACGAACCCCCAAGATCTCTGGTCTGAATTTAAGTGGCCAGCGGATCTTAGGGGTCGTGTGAAAAGGCCCTTAATTGCAGCAACTGAAAGCCCCATTTAGGCTACTCCTCTCTGTCTCCCTCCATCAATGTACAAAAAAGTTACGATGAACAAGCTGTAGCATCTTGATGTTTGGGATTTAGATTAACCCATTTCGTCCTTTTGTTTTCTGCTCAGTTGAGACCAACATAACAGAAAGTGCAACAGGGCATGAATTAAAAGAGCTTGGGGATTCTGGGTGCTGCAACCTCCCGGGGCCTACAGAGGGCACTTAAGTCCCTTTAAAGCTTCGGTTCTTGAGGGAGGGAAGTAGCAAACAAACCTGAATCCTGGAACAGTCCTCTGATAATTCTTCATTGTTCCTCCTTCCAAATACAGTGGACCCTCGTATAACAAACGGTTTGCATAACATATAATCTGTACAACATAAAAAAATTCTAGAGATAGAGGGAATTTGCTTAACAGAATAGCCTATGGGGTGAATTCGTACAACATAAAATGGTCATGATTAGGGATTACTCTGTTTTCAATGCATTCCTATGGGAAATTTGTATAAAGGAAAATTTGCTTAACAGAATTTCATTTGGAATGAATGAATTCCTTTATACAAAGTACCACTCTATTGGGATTGCAATTTAACCAATTATGATTAGAAAATGAAGCAATCATTCAAAATCATACCCCTGTCCCCCTCCTTTTCTCCTCATCCTGTTGCTTCCTTAATACAGACAACCTCAAGTAAAATTTGTTTTTGGAAACACAGGAATAGTTCCTCTGAATACTGCACTGTAGTTACCAATGTTTCGGTGGTTTAGAAATAGCTGGATCGGTTCCCCTTTGAAGGAACCTCATTTTTATTCAGGGAGTTCCCGAATCAGTCCAAATCAGCCCAATTTTGTTTTGGATTCATCCAAATTTGAAACACACCACTAAGTGATACGTTCTGAAATGCTCTGCTCATGTGCAGTCAAAAGCGGCTCCTTTGCCTTTCCACCCATTACTTCTAGCCCTGCCTCTTGGAGCAACTTGTGCACCATCTCCACATGACATCTGAAGATAACAGTCTTGTCTCTCTTTCTGGAAATGAAATGTACCCAGCCCAACTCTTTGAAGCAGTTTATCTTGAGGCTTGGTTTCCAGACCCCATCATTATCTCAGCAATCCTCCGGTTGGTCAAAGTCCTTCTACATATGTGGCACTGAAAACTGGGCAGCAGACCCAAGATGGACTGATGAACGCAGAGCAGAGAAGTCTTCTTTTTCCATCATCCGTGACACACGTGACCCGCATTTCCTATCCAGCTGGGTTTGTCAGGGTCGCCAACAGCAGGACCCGCTTTTTCTGCAACTGCTTTCATACCGCTGGCATATGCTCAGCCTACGATCCACTGGTTCTTCATTTGTGTCAGAACACCATCAATACCTCTTAAGACGAACGCCTCTTAAGACGAAACGTTGGTAAGACGAATGAAATTTCCGGGAATAGGCATGCTTCACAAGATGAATTTTGCCTACGGGAGGCCTCGCAAGACAAATGCATCATTTATTCAATGCATTCCTATGGGAAACCGCGTTAAACCGCGCTTCATGGGATGAATTTTTCATAAAACAAATTGACCCCTAGAACAAATTAAATTGTCTTACGAGGTACCACTGTAATCAATGGCGCCTCCTGAGTGGAAAGATCAGTTCACAGGGTACTCATGGTACCCTGCACCAAGCCCCCTCCCCCGTCGCTGACAAATCAGGGGCTTTTGGCCTCGGCAAGTCACATTGAGGAGAGGTGTGAATGTGTGTACGTGAGAGTCCTGACATGTCTTTGGAAGGATTGGGACAATTAAAACACCTCCCTCCCTGCAATTTGGATGCAGCCTAAGAACATCCAAGTTCCGTGCCTCAAGTAAACTGCCTGGCTTTTTTTTCCAGCTTGCCATGGACTCTACACCTAGAAACAACTCCTGGCAAATCCATCTTTCACCATGTTATTACCTATTGGTCCTGCTCTAAGGAAGAGGGTTTTGCCTTCGAAATATTAGCAATGTTTTGTTATTTTTACAGTAGCCTAAAGGTATCACCTGTTCCACTTTTGTATTTGTCTTTTGTGATGGCTACACGGCTCCTCAACTTGTTTTGCTGCAAATGGTACACCTGAATGTGTTAACAGCCCCTCCCATTTTTGGAAAAGCTCCTTCCACACACCCCGTGATCCTAAGGTACTTGAGATCCTTTTCTCCTGTACTGGTGCTTTCCAAAATGCCACAAGCAACAAAACAAAATACATAAACCAAGAGATAGCTTGGATCTACCGTTCATTCCATTGGCTCTTGCTTTCTTCTTGTTATTTCAGTCATGTGCATCAAATGTTCTTGTTGTTTCTTAGGAAGGGAGAATGCAGAAGCAAATCAACCTAACTGAGATAAAAGTGGCTCAAATAAAAGAAGCAACAAATATATCTTTGGAAATAACATGAGACCCTGCCAGGATCCTGGAATCTGAGTTCTCCAAAGGCCATCCAGACCGGCCTTAACTCAAAAGATCCAACCATTCCCCAAATGCCATTTAGAAAGGACCTCATTAACTTCCAGAAAAGTTGTCCAGAGTCACATTCTTGATTGGAATAAGGATACTGAGGTCTTTATTTTAAAATATTTTACCCCATCTTTCTCCTCAAAAGGACCTACGGTGGCTTAACGTTCTCGCTGCCAGAAACTCATGTGTAGCCAAAATCTGCTTCTTTGAAGAAACTGTGCCTTAAGAGAAGGGTTTCAACCATGAAGCATTGTGGGAGGGCTCTGTGCAAAAGCTGGTGAACACCAAAGAATGATGTAATTGGCCTGGGGCATGAATAGCTCCCCAATCCATGCTATGCTCTAAGCACAACTTCATGCTCACAGGCTTAATGGACAAACCCACAAAGAGGAGACACTTCAGTCAGCCAGAGGGACCCTCCCGTCCCAGTTCAGTGACAAGCTTCTCTTCTCACCACCTGGGAAGGTCTCAGATTGACCACATCCTAGAATCTCTCCAGGGGGCTGGACAGATTGTCTTTCCCCAATCCCACTAGGTCTTGATCACACCCCAAACTAGGCACCTGCAGCCATTAAAAACAAAAAGCGAGTGAGAAACAGCCAGACAGGACATGCCTGGTTGGAGTCTCTCATTTGGAGGAGGAGGTGGTGGTAGAACTGGGTGCATATCAACTCATCCAACATCCATGTGGCACAAATGCTGCTCCTGGAGGCCTGTTGTTCTGTGCTAGAACCGACTTTGAGCAATCCTAAGACGGCTTTCAAGGTAAATGAGATAGTTAAGGAGTGGTTTTACCTGTTCCAGATCCCCAGTAGGTTTCCATGGCTGAGCAGGGATTTGAACCCCAGACTCTGAGTCCATCCCTCTATCTACTACACTACACTGAGTACAGTATCTCTGAGAAGCCTAAACAAACAGAAATGAAGTAGCTATATTTTAAAAGGGGAGAGCTGCGTGGGAATCCTGTGGAACCACAAGAAATATTCCTGGGCTGCAAAGTGCACCCCACCCTATAGCGTTTCACGCTGGTACTGTATCTTTTCTGGGAATATAGTATTCAATAATAGGGCTGCAGTTCATCTTAACACAACATTTGTTTTGGAAGAGGTCATGTCTGTTATATATAATGAAGCCAATTATAACCCATGAAAAGGTGTCCAATATCTTGTTTTTCTTGTTGTTTTCATTTTCTTTTCCTTTTTAACCAATGCAGACTTAACACAGCCATCTCCCTGAAAACGATAATTCTGCAAACTACCAATGTCCACACACACACAAAAAGAGCACCTTTTCTCATTCGTACCACTTTAGGTCAACTAATCTTCAACGTGAAACAAGGATTCAAAAGAGGGGGAGAGATGTGAAGTCATGCAACCATCCTGCCCTAATTGGCGTCCAGTATGCTTTCCCACTAATGTCCTAAAATACTCTTCCCGCATTCCTTCTTTGTTTTGAAAACAGACTATTGGGGGATAACAACCTATAATGCAAATACTTTATTATCAATGAGTGATTGTTATTAGCTTCTTGTCTGGGTATTACTAAAAAAAAACCCTACACAGCCAATAAATGGCTAATACTCCCAATTTTGCTGTATATATCTTTTTCTCCTTTAAAAAACTGTACTGAACAACTTAAAAGCCAAAGTGCATTTTCCATTTTTTGTCCATATACACATTGCACCATACATAAATAATTACATTGTAAAAATGACTCCATAATTACAAGTATAATATATATATTCATATAATATATAAAACTTTATATTAAATCTAGGTAGATGATATCTCGGGATAGTCTGTGTTCCATTGGGCTCTCTTCCAAGGCCGACAGCTATCTGTTGTTGTTGTTGTTGAGCAAAATTTCTAGCCAACATGGACAAGAGGTGATGAACTGTCTTGAATAGCAAGGCCCCCAGCCTTTCGCAAAACTAATCCGAACACTGTTTGGGTCATAAGGCCCATCTGGATATTCCAAGTCCGTGGTGTGCTGTAAGAGGCAAGATTTCTCATAATCAAAGACCTTTATTGAATAGCCGGGCATCACTTTGCGCACAATCAGGGCCCGGCAGTTGGGAATGTCCAGTGTTGGCGAGTTAACAAATATTGGGTGTTCGCTGCGGTTGTAAGCCCAAACGCCATCTGGTTCTTTGCTGAGCAAAATCCCATATCCAATTTTACTTCGAGTCCGTCGCACAGTCTCATTCCTGTTTTCTAGGTTTAGTTGTCCAAGGCAGAAGCCGTTTCCTTGAGGTAGGTCATAAAATATACTGACAGACTGTTCGTACACTGTGTAGAGGCGTCCAACACGGGTCCGATGTTCCCAATAAGCAACGTTGCACCAGTGGCTTTGTTTTATAGCATCGGGTGACACGCTGACATCTGAGAAAAGAACAAAACAAAATGGCAGACTGTTGTCAAATGAAAGAAACCAAGGCATCTCTCCAACCTACATTAGTACTGAAGATACCTCTGTTACCTAAAACACTATTTTATCCAAAGTTCAGAACATTTTGCTTTGCTTTGCTTTTAAAGGAAGAAATTCAAAGAGATCACAGAAACCTGAGAAAGCAGGCGAATGGAAATGTTGGACTATTTGCACACTGGCCTGTCAGGCTCTCAAAGAATTACCTTCATGGAACCGGAACTTTCCTCTCACCCTCCACCTTGCTTATCCATTTGCTAGCCAAACTGGGGCTCAGGGACTTAGACATGCCAGGCTTACACACACACCATCAAAGAGAAAAGGGGGAAGCAACAATGGCTTTGCCTGTTGTGTGGGGACTGGTCTTTTTAGCTCACGCTGGACTTGGCTTCTCCGCCGCAGCTGCGCAAGGTCAGCCCAGCATTCCTGGTTTGGGGGAGGAGTCCCCGAATTAAGAACCTGGCAAGGCAATTTGGCTTCCCGAGTTGGTATTCAGCTCCCTAACAATCTATCACAAGACGGCGGCCTTCGGCGGCCTTCCGACCCCTCTGCCTTCAGGCCATCAAGTCTGATTAACTAATATACACACTGATGCCATCATTTTGCTTGAGAGAGTCTATTGACTCACCGGATTTCAAAAACAGAGGCCTGACCCCCCCCTTCCCCTTCCCTTCTCAAGTTTCACTGGCAGGGGAAGGAGACCCTGTTTGCCTGGGGAACCATCCCTGAGCTATGCTGCTTTGTTAAGAGTCTAACTTGAGTTGTAACTCTACAGTTTTTAAAAAGAACAAGGGAAGAGGGAATAACCAAGGTTTTTCAACCTCTCAGACAGGCAATGCTCTGAGATGACAGACCTAGTCTGTTTCAAGAGCAGCAGTCACACAGAAAACCATTTTTTAAAAATACACAATTGAAAAAAAACCTTGTCCCTCTGCTGATCTGCTTATGTTAATTATTTGGCCCATGTTTTGAAAACCATTTTCTTAGAGCTTTAGAGCACTGCTCGTACCCTTCCTAGTGCTTAGCCAGTGGTAAACAATCAGGACACAGCAACCCTTACAAACTGAAGCAGGAGTTCACAATTTTTAGGCTAAAATTAATGCATATACCTAATAATATGATTGTTGCTAGAATGTACAGTCCTGTCCTGGATTCACGTGTGGGGAATGGGATAAAGCAGAAAATACAGATATTTGGGGCAAAGATTAGTAATTACTAAAAATACAGTGTCCAGCTTGTATGGAAAAGCCAAACCAAGAGAAAAAGGGAGATACAACAGGACCTAAATCCAAATCTAGCCCTGACTACAGTAGATCCACCAAACTGCTATGATTTGACATTCAGCAATTAATTGAGTGAGTCTGCACTAGCTGGAACTAGCAATTTGATTCAGTCTAAGGGCAGGTGAAGAAAACCAGATCATTCTGAGAGTGAGAGAGAGAGAGAGAGATACATATGTGCAAGTCCACTTATTGGCAACCCAAAAGACTCCTGACTCTTGCTTCAAAGGCTAAATTCCAGTTACTGATACATCCCAAGTATATTTACTGCCTATGTTGTATCAGGCCATTAGAACAGAAAACCAGATAACATTTATCTTGGAAAAATGACTCATGGACTGATTGTTGAATTCCACATTTCTGGGAGATTCAGGAGCCGCTGGTAGATTGTAGGGCATCTATTGTGTTGTGACGATATGAAAAACTGCAGATCAAATGTTTCTGATGCATTATTGCAGTAGGTCAGGCCTGTCCAACAGGTAGACCGCGGGCTACTGGTAGCCCGCGAAGGGTTCAAAAGTAGCCCGCTGGCCATCAATAAAAAAGTGAGGGGATAGGTTCTCCATCCCTCCCTGTCTCAGCCAAGAGGGGCAGTTCAAGGGCCATGGCGCATTGAGATCTGTTCCCTCCAGAACAGATTAATTGGTTTTCAATCCATTCCTATGGGAAACTGCTCCTGTACTTTAAAAAGTTTTTACTTATGAGCATGTGCTCAGAACGGATAAAATTCGTAAGTATAGGTTTTAGTGTAGTAGCCCTCAGGTACTTTGGGCTGGAAAAAGTAGACCTTGGCCTGTTCAAAGTTGGGCAGCCCAGCAGTAGGTAACTGTGCGTGTCTATTTCTGGGTTGTAGGAAAATGAAAACATTTCCACGTTTACAGGGAACATATTCCCCAGAGACCCAGCAGGTAGCCTTGGAAATCCTGCTGAAGTCTGAAAGTCCTTCAGGGGAAAAAAACCCGGATTTTTATTTTTTTATTTTTTTGGGGGGGGGAGGTTGGGGGAACAGACATGGAGTTCACATGACTTGATGCCTTCAAATCAACCCATGGCAATGAGCCACAGCCCTGCAACGTATTTGCTTGATGTCCAAAAAGCAACAGTAAGCTTGTTGTCCTTGCAAAATACTTCAAGTGTCTTCCTGGGATGGGTGGGTGGGAGGGAGAGAAGCTGTTCCATGCAGCCTCTCCACTTTGTAACTACAGTGGTACCTTGTATAACAGACAGCTTGTATAACATAAAATTTGTACAACATAAAAAATTCTGGAGATAGGGGAAATTTGCTTAACATAATTGCCTATGGGGAAAATCCGTACAACATAAAAATGGGATTACTCTGCTTTCAATGCATTCCTATGGGAATTTGTATAAAGGAAAATTTGCTTAACATAATTTCATTTGGAACGAATTAATTCCTTTATACAAGGTACCACTGTACTGCCATAAGGCTTGGCTGCAACCTGCAGTGAACAACCAACTAACTAACATTGGGATCTGGAACAGGACAATTATTCTCTAAAATAACATGAGTTTCTGGAGAGAGGCAACTGAGAATTATCTCAGTGACAGCAAAAGTGGACAAAATGCAGCTCTCAAGGCCATCTTGACCTCATGAATACTACAAGCCCTCACCATGCCTAGAATTAAATAGAGCAGGGTTGTTGGGTTTTTGAAAACATGTCTGGTTTTGATTGGTGGGAAGGACAGTTTGCCTATTTCTGAGCCTACTGTAGCTGTGATGACTTTTGGGGTGGGTGGGTTGGAAATTGAATTCCAAGGCTGGCCAAAGTTGCCCACGCTTGACATAAAAGTAGCAATCAGGCATAGGGCTTGTGCCAACCAAGTCAAGAGTGAAGCACCAAAGACTTATGGTGGGAGGGGGAAGGTTCTTGACCTTAAGAGGCAAAGCAGAAACACCACAACAAAATATGACATCACCTTGCAGAAATCTTTCCTACACCGTTTTGAAGAGGCCTGCCCAGTGGCTCAGAGACCCAAAATGCTGCAATGTTCTCAGGGGAATCAAAGAACTAATATATATTGTTTGAAGGGGGCTGGGCTCCCATTGTTGTAGGTTCTGAATACAGTGGACCCTCATATAACAAACAGTTTGTATAACATAAAATATGTACAGCATAAAAAATTCCGGAGATAGGGGAAATTTGCTTAACAGAATCTCCTATATGGCAAATCCGTACAACATAAAAATGTTCACAATTAGGAATTACTCTGTTTTCAATGCATTCCTATGGGAAATTTGTAAAAAGGAAAATTTGCTTAACATACAGTAATTTTATTTGGAACGAATTAATTCCTTTATACAAGGTACTACTGTATATATTTTACAGCGGAAGCTGGCCCAAGATGTTTCTTGCCATTTCTGATAGCATCATTGCTCTAGGTCAGCACCGTGCTGTGTGTACAGTGGTACCTTGTATAAAGGAATTAATTCGTTCCAAATAAAATTACGTTAAGCAAATTTTCCTTTATACAAATTTCCCATAGGAATGCACTGAAAACAGTAATCCCTATTCACAACCTTTTATGTTGTACAGATTCACCCCATAGGCGATTATGTTAAGCAAATTTCCCCCATCTCCGGAATTTTTTTATGTTGTACAGATTTTATGTTATACAAACCATTTGTTATACAAGGGTCCACTATAAAAGGTAATTTACACCCCCACCAATGGTTTGTGGAAAATCAATTATCCTGCCAGCTTCACTAGCTACATTTTTTTTTTGTATGTCAGGATACAGCTATAGGCACCAGAAGAGAAGAAAAAGGGAAATAAAGTGAGAGGGCAGCCCCGCCATTCCAGTGTACTATCCCTGAACCCCCAGACATAGGTGTAAACCTCCAGTTTTGGCCAGCACCCATTCAACATTTAATCCACTCTCCATTTACTTCCATCTCACCTCTCCGAGATGAACAATGCTCGTGTGCCCTCTCCTTCTAAGTCACGCCAGCTGCAGCAGAAACTGGGAGGTTTTCCTCTGTAAATTCTGGAGTCTGGGAGCAATTAAGGGCTTCTTTGTCTGCTTAACCCCTTGCACCCCTTTCCAAAGCACCACAGGCTGGTTAGATACAGAGGCTGCTGTTGTACAGTGTGTGCTTTAAAGAAACTAACACTTAACCCTTAAAATTCCCTCTGATGAATTGGGGGGGGGGGAGAGATCTTACATGACTCTGCAATAAAATGCAGAGAATTCAAGTTTTCAGCCCCTTCCCCAATGACCTCTGTATGTTCCACAGCGCTTATAAAGTTTTGCATTATTATAAGGTTTTGCATTATTATGAGACACATTTGTTTCCTGCTCCAAAAACCCTTTTGCCTTAAAGGAGATGCCCTACCCAGTCGTTACAACAGCCCTGTCAAGTGGCTAAAGGGACTGGCTTTACAGAGGACTGCACATCTGGATCCACAGGACTATAGCCTTGGTTACCAAAACCAATTGGTTTAAACTCATAACACAGTGGTCCCCCACAATTTCGCTGTTCATATACTGCGGTCCCTGCATATTGCGGGGCTGCAGTATATGAAAGGCGAGGGCCCCTGGGGTAAGCTGCTTGGGCCTGTTTGAGGCCTACTGCACTGAACCCAGGGCTGAAAGGCTGCCCCAAATGGGCCTCCAATGGGCTTCCCGAGCCTGTCAAAGGCCCCAGAAGTGATTTCCAACAAACCGGAAGTGACTTCCGAAAAACCGGAAGTGACTTCCAGACTGCACGAAACCACTTCTGGGGCCCAGGAAGCTTGTTGGAGGCCTGTTCAGGGCAGTGCCATGCCCCTCCCCCCGGACTGACCTGACTCAGCATCCCCTTATCGCAGATTTTCATAAGAACATAAGAAGAGCCATGCTTGATTAGGCCAAAGGCCCATCTAGTCCATCTTCCTGTATCTCACAGTGGCCCCACCAGATGTGTCTGGGAGCGCATGAGACTAAATATCTGTCTCCTGATACTACTCCCCTGCATCTGGTCCTTGAGGTACCCCGGTTTTAAGCTTGGAGAGGATACATCTCCCTCATGGTTTGTAACCTGTGATGGACTTTTCCTCCAGGAATCTGTCCAATCCCCTTTTGAAGGCATCTAAGCCAGATGCCATCACTACATCTTGTGGCAGGGAGTCCCACAGACTAACAACACACTGGGTGAAAAAATATTTTCTTTTGTATGTTCTTACTCTCCCAGCACTCAATTTGAGTGGATGTTTATTTATCGTGGGTCAGGTCGGGTCCCTAACCCCCACAATAGGTGGGGTATTACTGTGCTCTAAACTAACTAACTAACTAACTAACTAACTAACTAACTAACTAACTAACTAACTAACTAA
>JAHTLZ010000252.1:8020375-8047816 GCA_023846285.1 Phrynocephalus versicolor | reverse complement strand
TAACTAACTAACTAACTAACTAACTAACTAACTAACTAACTAACTAAAAGAAACCTTTGCAAGGTTTCTAGGTAAAGTAGCAGGAAATGCTTCATGGCATAATTTATACTTCACAGATAATTGCAGAACTTTAAAAAAATTACTATTTTGGACCACAACTGCCAAAATCCCTAACCGGCATCAACATAAGCTAGGCTGGCCAGAAGATTCTGGGGCCTGTAGTCAAATAAAGATTATTTTTCAAAGCATCTACCATCACAGGTTTAGAACACAGCGGTAGTGTTAATAAAAGATGCTCACTTGAGGCTGTTCCTGAGAGAGCTACATTTAGCACAACAGAGATGGGGAAGGTGGATGCAGCAGAAATCTCCACCTCCTTCCTAGGTTTTAAAACTTTAGCTTACTCTCCACAATGGCCAAAAGATTTTATTCCACTCAGGTGGCTGTCTCCCACCATGCTGAAAGTCCAATATTCCACATTCCTTCCTATTTTATTTCCTTAAAAGATTAATTCCATAAATCAGTTTTATTCAAAGAAGTTCCCTTCAGCTTACCCATTGTTTATCAATTCTTTTAGCTGGATGACACTGAGCCATAACTTTCTGAAAGTATACAAAGTTGCTTTCGGTTTGTTCTTGACGATGCTTGCATCTATCATCATGTGCACATAAAAAAGCAAATCCCACCTCATCCCGCAACCTAAAAACCACTATAGCTGACAGCTAAAATTCCCAATTATTTGTCCTTAAGGGACTACAGCAGTGGTGGCGAACCTTCAGCATTCCAGATGTTTTGGACCACAACTCCCAGAATTCCAAGCCTGTACTGCCAATGACAAAGGACTGTGGGAGTTGTGGTCCAAAAACATCTGAAGGTTCGCCACCACTGGATTACACTGCATCCATCTTTGGATGGAGGAGCTAGAACTTAGACATGCCTTGATGGCATCTTCAAAACAAGCAGCAGCAGGGACAGAAAGTTGTCTGAAAAGCTTGGCAGGAAATCACCAAGAGGCTACTAGAAAGAAGTGGGGCAGGAAGTGCTTTCAATGCGGGGAAAAAATGTTAGAAAGGCCATGGCTGGTTTCCTATCACCAGCCCTTATCTACTGCTGCCTCTTCTGGCAATACTACATAAAAGAGTGGAAGGCTACTTCTGATTTCCCAAAAATGATCGTGTGTGAAAAACAAGGTGTGTGGTAGGAGACCCAAATTGTTTTGGTTGTTTTTCCTTTAAAGACAAGATGCATGGTCCCGTCAGACTTCTAAAAGTGCAAGTATTCCCTTTTTTGTGGAAATATATTTTGGGAGCCAGATGCTTGGGTGGGATGTGTCTTTTGCCTTGACACACAACCAACCTTCAGGAGCTTTTTAAAATGGCACTTCTCAGATCACTTCTAGCCAGCAGCCAGGCTGATCTAATAATTATGCACATGTTCAATCCAAATTCAGTAAGGGGGAAATGGCACAAATCTGCATACAACGATCTATAGCGGGACATGACTGAATCCCAGCAAATCTGTACTGTTTTCTGAGGCCCTCTCCCGTTTTCAGAAAACATTCTGCACAATTTGATCTGATCATATCCGTCATGGAGAGGGTGGGTGGGAGAGATAAATATACGAAATCCCACGAACAACCACTCTAAAATACTCTTTGTAAGCTATCTTGAGGTTTCATCAGCACCAACTACCCCCTCATGTCCAAACACATCTTCATGATCAAAATCAAAAGGACTCAAGACTTGCTGAAATTCCTAGGGAACCTTGATTTGGCACCCAGCTCTTCTCCCTCTCACAAAATACCAGAACTAGGAGACATCCACTCAAACTGAGGGTTGGGAGGGTGAAAACAGACAAAAGAAAATATTTTTTAATCCAGCGTGTTGTTAGTCTGTGGAACTCCCTGCCACAGGAGGTGGTGATGGCATCTGGCCTGGATGCCTTCAAAGGGGGATTGGACAGATTCTTGGAGGAAAAGTCCATCACAGGTTACAAACCATTATGGAGATGTGCTTAAAAACCAGGGTACTTCAAGGGCCAGATGCAGGGGAGTGGTATGAGGAGACAGATATCTAGTCTCTTGTGCTCCCAGACGCATTTGGTGGGGCCACTGTGAGATACAGGAAAGTGAACTAGATGGGCCTTTGGCCTGATCCAGCACGGGTCTTCTTATGTTCTTATGAACCACATTCCATCATTTTAAAACACTTGTTTTTGCAGAAACACCTTCCAATTGAGATCCTGAGTAACAAGTGGCTGAGTAAAAAAAAAGTAAAAAAAAAAAATAAACCTTCTGCAAAAAACGATACCACTCTATGTCAGGGGAGAGAGGGGGGAGAAGGAACCCCCTCCTCCCCGCCCACCCCCCTGCCCCAACCACGCTTTGAATCGTTTTTCATCAATGCGCTATACTTAAAAATACCTCAGCATTACAAGTTTCAGCTGGAATGCATCACTGTAACAGTGAGTTAACTCGGCCTCCGAAACTATCGTATTACACCGAAAGCTCCAATGGAGTGAGAAAGAGTTATCTGGTGCTGGAAACTTTCACAAGAGGCATGGCCTCTCACCAGCTCCTTCTCTTCCTCCTCCTCCTCCTCCTCCTCTTCCAAAGCCTCCCCTTCCCACAACTTCATTACACACAGGGTAGTGAGATTGGTGCAGCCCAAGGCAAGCGATCCGTGACAGGTTGGGGGTAGGGGGGCATGGTCGGAGCTGCTCCATTTTCACAGCCCCAGACGGCTTGTTTGTACAAGCCAATGCTTCAGAGACATACCTTCAGAGTTAAGTCATGGCAGCCCTCACCCATTTTGGCTCCCTTGGCTTTCCCCTGCCCCTGCTTCTGACGAGAGACCCTTCCCTGCCTCGTCGTTCTCCTCGCTCGGTTTGAAAGCAGAGAGGAAACGTGGTGTTTATGGGCTGGGTTGTGTGTGTGTCAGTCCTCGAATGTGACAAAAGCCTGCACACTCCATAGGAAAGTGGCCAACTGAATTAGGCCTACAGCAAAATGGGGAGTTTTTCTGTAGGCAAAGCATCTGAAGAATTTCAGTGAAGCGGCGTTCCCCCCCACCCTTTTAGTTGGGCAGAGGGACTCTCTCTGCAGCTTCAACATCTTGAGGACTGGGGAGTTTGCCATCTCTGAGTGTATGTATAAATATGCAAGAGGTTGCTATGACTTGCATGCTACTTTCCCATTAAAGCTCTGAAAATTATATATATATATATAAACCCAGAATCCAACAGCCAGCATGCCCCTGAACTCTCATCCCATGAGGTAAAATCTTCCCAGCTCTGATAGTTGTCGTGAGTTTTTCAGGCTGTTTGGCCGTGTTCTGTTCCCACCATCAGCCCGTCACCCAGAAACCTACTTACAGTACTGCTTGCAGTCTTTGCCCAGGTACTGTGAGAAGGTCCCTGAACACCCCAACACCAACACCACCCACCACCCCAAGTCCAACAGAAAGGATCAACATCCACCTTTTTAACTCTTAGTTTGGGGTCTGTAAACTGTGTCCCTCCTATGGTTATTGGACGGCAGCTCCCAGCATTCCTCCTCACAAAGGTGCCCAGGGAACCAGCAGTCCATCATGAGAGCCACACTTTGCTCTAGGTCTTATTTGTGTCAAATAGAGGGGGGGGGACTTGAGGTTCTATAAAATGGAAGCATTGCTCTATTAATGGGAGGGGGTGGTTGGTTATTTTTTAAAGGTTGAAGAGACTCCAACCTCATAAATCACCACCTTTTAAACTGCCCCTTTTAGCATGGCAGACCTTCCTTCCTCCACTGGGCACTGTTTTTGTTAGCTTTATCTCTCTCTCTCTCTCTCTCCTTGGAGAGTGGCACTAAGCCAACTCTTACTATTAATTAATCTTGAGGGTACGAGTTACATTCCTGGCCAGCCTAACCACTTCCCCTACATTGGCTGAGGCGGGCGGGCAAACGGCTTCTGCTGCCTGCCAACTGCCTTCTCTTTCTCTCACAATATTACAACCACAAGATGCAGTGCATGTGTGTGTGTGTGGGGGGGGGGCTCATAACATTGGCATCCACAGTAGAGGAACCTCACGGCCTCCTGATTTTTTTAAAACCTACTTGGATGGAAATCCCACATTTTTTAAAAGGCAGATAAGAAAAATAGTGAATTAGACTTGAACAGACAATCCTGAGAAGGTATGGGGGCTGTCAGAATATACAGAGTAGTCATACCCATTGATACTCAATGATTGGTAGGGGTATGGCCGCTCAGCAGGCTAGAGCACTGAAAACCGTTGGCTGCAAAGCCAGCAGCTCGGCGGTTCAAATCCCAGGTGCCACGCAGTGGAGTGAACTCCCGCTGTTAACCCCAGCTCCTGCCAACCTACCAGTTCGAAAGCATGTAAGTGCAAGCACTGTAGATAAATAGGTACACCCGTAAAAAGCGGGAAGATAAACAGTGTTCCGTGCGGAGAAATGCGTTCAGCCGTGCCGGCCACTTGGCCACGAACTTGCACAACACTGGCTCTTCGGCTTGGAAACAGAGATGAGCACTGCCCCTAGAGTTGGACACAATTAGCACGCATAAGCAGGGAGAAAATTTACCATAACTTTTACGTACTCATTGATAGACTGATTACATTCTTATTCCATCTTTTCTGCAATGAGTTAGTTCAAGGACAGGCACATGGTTCTCCTCCTTAGCATTTTATCATCACAAAGTCCTCTGTGATGTAGGCCAAGCTGAGAGACTGTGAGCAGACATTTGAAAGCAGGTGTTCTCAAGTTCCAGTCCCATTGTTCTAATTGGTACATCACATTGAGTATCTGCAGAGTAACGCTTACCAGGTTCAATTTTTCCAAATATGGACAGCCAAACTGCAGATGATGCTTCCCATTTCCTTCGACGACACTGCTCTCACAGCATTGCAACCACAAAATGCTGGAAGCAACTTCTCCTTCTACTATTATTTGTTGGCCCAAACATTAAAGAAACCTCATTAATTTGCTTGCTTTCTTTTAAAGTATTTTCTGATGGATATCGCCCAGTAACGATGTTGCTTCCTTCCACGACCACTGGGTTTCACGCCTGGCATGATTTATACAGGAAGTACCAACTGAATTGAAAGTACCAGTATGGGCTAGCCTAGTGGGAGAAGCAGTAGACATGGAACAGGAATACCCATGTTCAAAGCCCTGGTGACGGTCAACAATTACTGCATCCGCTTCGCTGCCTCTCTGCCAAGGCAGAGAGGTCACCGTGTAAGGTGTAAATTAAATTGATCATTACATTTTGTCAAGCACAGGGGTTTCTGGTGGTGTTTTTCCTCCATCACTTTCTACTATGGGAAAACGGGAGAATGATCTGTGAAAATCCTCAAGAAATCCACACAATTAGATAGAATTCCACTGGCGATTTACACGCACATAAGTGAAACAACTGAAGCAAATTGCTGCTAATTAACAAGATACCGTTTTTCTCCCTGGTTGTGTGCCTGTCACACAACCCAAAAGGTGACATTTTATGAATTAGTGCGATTCAATGCCACCATTTATACCATTGCATACCCCCAAAACAAATCAGAGCTCATTTTCCCAAAGTAACTAGCCTTCTGTGTTCTCCAACTTTTGCAAAAAAAAAGAAAGAAAAAGACTGGGGCAGAGTCTTCAAGAACTGAAGTATTTACCCGGGAACTGAGAGAGGATGAGTCACTGTTTTCCTTGTGGTCCTCCTCTTTGTTTACTTTAAGACCCCCCATCTATCAAACTGTCAATGGCTTAACACTTGTTGCCTAAAGGACTAATTTCTCATAAAACACAGCCTGCATGATTTTGTATTTTCTTCCAGCCTCAATGAGGGCTAGAGAATTCCTCTTTTTTCTTTTTAAGAAAAAGAGAAAACAAAATTGTGCTTACCGCTGATTGGCTAAAAAAGCTGCTATTGATTTATTTTATTTTAGAGTATTTTTAACCCCGCCTTTCTCCTTGGAATGTTAGTGGCATACAGTACATGGAATTCAGTTAATACCTGAATTCGTCATGGGAATTTCATTCTCTAAAGGGCTCCTATACAGTGGACCCTTGTATAACAAACAGCTTGTATAACATAAAATTTGTACTACATAAAAATTCTGGAGATAGGCGAAATTTGCTTAACATAATCGCCCATGGGACAAATCTGTACAACATAAAAATGGGATCACTCTGTTTTCAATGCATTCCTATGGGAAATTTGTATCAAGGAAAAATTCCTTAACATAATTTCATTTGGAACGAATTAATTCCTTTATACAAGGTACCACTGTACAGTAATTCACCAGGACTTGCTGCAAGCAGGGGTTTGGGAGATACCATCTCAAAACACTTGTTCAAAGAAGTTTTTTTTAAACACAACTTCACATGGGCCTTAATAGCCATTTTGCAATAGCTTTACAAGAAGAGAATTGGTGCCTGGGAAACTCAAAGGATTATGGGACAGTTAAGTCTATTTGCCTCTTAGGCTGTATAGAAGAAACCTATCAAGGAACTACACTTCACATTTTAACTACTGCTTTGGGGGCTGTATCTGAAAAATCTGATAAACTGTAGAAATTCTAGGATTTTCTGACCTAGGTGTGGAGCCCCCACAGTATCTGGCTCAACTCAACACAGAGGGCCGTCTGTGGTCACGAGCGGGAGAATCCCTCCCCCCACGATGGAACTCCAGCAGGAGTGAAAGAGGTTAAGATACGCCCGATTGAGAGTGAAGGGCAAGTGGAAGGGTTAGGGAGGCTATTAGAAAGAGCGGGAATCGAAGAAAGAAAAAAGGCGGGCGCTTCGAATGGACCAATAGCAGAGGGGTACGAGGCTCATATAAAGGGCGGTCCATGCATTCTGGCCCCAGGCTGGCAGTGGATATGGATTGAAAACCCACACACCGGTTCCTGGGAGAAAAGGATGATGCCAGACCAGGAAGCTGAGAACTATAAAAGGACAGCTCCTTGCCTAGGTTGCTCATACTGGGGTTAGCGAGAGGCGCGGGAGTATAGAAGGAAGAGGAAGGAAATTGGAATACAACTCCAGAGAGAGAAGAAGTTTGCTGAAAAGTGCGCCCAACTGCAAGCGCAGGGTTTGAGCCCAACCGGACGGGTGCTGAAACCACCCCAACCGCGACAGCGGACAATACCCAAAGGGAGAGGATCTGGCTGGGAGCCAAGACCGTGGACCGTGGGACCAGTCCCTAGACGGAGCGGGTATGCCTAACACTCCGGCCCCAGACACAGAAGGGGATCGAGTGATATGGACGAAGTTTGTTTCCAGTATTGAGAACCCTGTAAATACAGTTTGTATAACATAAAATTTGTAGAACATAAAAAATTCTGGAGATAGGGGAAATTTGCTTAACATAATTGCCTATGGGGAGAATCCGTACAACATAAAAATGTAGTTTATTTGAAGATCTCATGAAGGAGAACCCTTGTCACTCTTTCCTCTCTCCTGAAGGGGGTTGATCCAGTTGTGCATCCTAAGTTGAAACATGTTGTTAAAACCGAAGAAATAGACAATAAACTGTATTCTGTAGCTAAGTGCTTTGTTGAAAAATCCATCTCAAAATACCAGGCAACCCATAAACCCCTTATACTATGTACATCCTGTGACCTGTACAGTTGGAGCAGATCTAACTAAAATAAAACCCCAGGGCACAAAAACAGACACTCGAGCCAGAAATAAAAACCCACACACCGACAGACCCAAGGAGACATCACATTTGTTTTACGGCAATGTACTCAGAGACTGGGAGGAGGATTCCATGGATGGTCCATGATGTATTCTGTAAGGCTTCCTGCTGTTACATGATAGCATGTGGGGGCATGCCAGAGGAAGGAGCGGAGTGGTGATGCCCTGGTGACTCTATCTTGGTCTCTCCTCGTGCCAACCAAGAGAACTGGGGGCAGACCGCCATTTCTCTAGCCAACTGGACTTCGGTCCCACTTTTTGCTCAAAAACAAAACAAAACAAAAAGCCAAAATGAGCAGAGGAAAACGAACTGCAGAGTTCTCATTTATTTTTTTTAAAGGAAAACAAACCCCAAACTTGAGTTAAATCAACATCTGCAAAAGATATTTCCACTGGAAAAAAAAAGCAGGATTTCATTAAGCAAATTGCAACTTGGCAAAAATTCTGAAAGAAAAAGAAGGGGGGAAGGGAGGAAGCCACAGGGCTGGGCCTGTAATTTAAGCCTGTCTTAACAGTGACTGCAAGCCTGAAACAGACTGACTTTTCACATTCATTATTTCTTTCTGTTCTTTAAAAAAAAAGCCCATCTCTTGGCTCCTGGTGGCCACACATAAGACAGCCATCATGCCTGCAGGTAATTCTAACATCAGGAAGACCCGCTTTGCTGTGGACATGAAGGGAACGGCCAGGGAGAAGAGCTTTCAAAAATGTGGTGTCTTTTTTGGGAAAAAAAGTTACAAATGTAACTTTCTGGGTACCTGTAACTACCCAGAATGCAATTTCCTGGGAAGGGAAGTTTTGACCACAGGGGTGAGCTAGTGATTTGCTCATCAAGTGAAGATTTTACAGAACTGGCATGCCCTATCAAAATCTGAAAGGACAGGAAGGCTGGACCGTAGCGGATGTATGATGTCTGTTTCTACATACTTTTAAGCCCAGATTAAACTATCCTTCCCATTTCCAGAACTGCACTTAAACATAGTTTGTTTGTTTACAACTTGGGACCACATCCTGCCCATCGGTTTGGGCCGATTTTCCGTCCTATGGTGCAAAGGCCTCAATGCAACCCCTTCCGATGACTCACCCATGTGCAACCCAGACCAGTAGGAACGCAACAAAAATTTCAGCTGAAAAAGAAAACGGCCACAACGGCCAAGATGAATCCAAGACCTTCTATTAATGACACATTTTACTATTTTAACTCCACCAGTAGATTCAACTCCTCAAAGAAACATTCCGTTGAAACCTTCTGAGTGCAATGTGGTGTGTGTGTGGGGGGGGGGGGGGGCAGCAGCAGCAACTCATGCCATTAATTATTTGCTTAGACAGGGCTTTAGCTTATTGCGATTTTCCTGCCACTTAAGACGGCAGTCTGTTATTTTGGAAGGTTCTCCACTGTATACAGAACTGAAAAAAACCAGCAAGTGTACTTCCTTTGTGGTCTAAACATCCGCATGCTGTCCCTAGTTGGATAAACTGCACTTCAGGAAACAGCATCTGACCCCTCAATGGTAATTCTATGCTGCAAAATTGCAAAAAAATAAATAAAATTGCAACACAAACAGGCATTACCCCCCTACACACGAAAACAAAACAAAACACATCCCCCCATAAAATTGAAACAGAACAAGTAGCAAAACTTACAACCCAGTCTCTTACAATCCAGTAGCAATCCCCCTGCAATTTTTTTCTCAGACTATCAACAAATAACAGATGAACTCACTGAATTCCCAAGAATCTGTCTAGGCATTCTCTCCAAACACCCCTGCGATGATGAAGCATTAGCAGCCTATCTGATTACAGAGATCCGCTGAAGTGATATAGGAATACCCATGCCTCCAAAATGTCCCTGTGGACCACAACTACATGAAACTATCGACATGACCATAATTCAAGTCTTTGCACGAACTACCAGTGGGGTAAAGAAGAAATGGAAAATTCTTGCACAAATGGCCAAGAGGAAATTAATGAAACATCAAAACAAAACTGGATGACTGAGAATCTTTGTAGACCAAAACAAGACATGCTTATAATCGTAGGTAACTGGAACACAGAATGAGGGTACAAAGCAGAACTGGATGTTTTTAGAAAAATTGGCTGAGGGGACAGGAATGAAGTAGGAAGAAGAACTCAAAGACTTTTGTGAAGCTAACAACCTGTTTACTGCAAATGCGTGCTTAACCAAACAGAAGGTCAATATAAAAACCAAATCAATTACATATTCGGTAGCATGAAACGGAGAAGCTGTATTCTCTTAACAAAAACAAGATCAGAATTCTGGCATTGTTCATGAACTGTTAATATGAAACATCAGATTAAAGCTCAAAAAGAACACTGTAAAAAGGGTATTTATTTATTAGATTTATATAGCACCCATCTACTGCAGGGCCGCTCTTTGCGGTTTAAAAAATTCAACATATGCATAGCACATCACTTCGTGTTACTATACTCAATTGGCCATGAATCAGATCAACAGTGGATTGAAATTGGAGATATTATTAGGGAAGAATACAAAACGCAAATCCTGTAGTAAAATGAAAAGAAAGACCTGCTTATATTGATGGCAGAAGAAACTGTAAAATTGCAAGAGAGACAAGGTGACAGAAATAGGGTCAGAGCCCTGAATGTCGTTTTTCTGTGACTGCCATGTAGTACTAGTACAACCAGTAAAAAGAAGTAGAGGTGAACAAACAAGAAATAATAGTTGTGAGCTTTTTGGGCTGTTTGGCCAGGTTGTGGACTAGTTTCTTCCTCACGTTTTGCCAGACTGTGACTGGCGTCTTCAGAGGGCAAGGAGCTCAGGTATCAAGGAGTTTCTCTCTGTGCTTCCAGAATTACTTCCAGAAGATCAAACTTCAACAGGTCCAAAATGCAGCAGCCAGATTTCTGGCTGGGGCAGGGTACAGAGATTATATTAAACCCCTATTAAAGCAGATCCACTGGCTGCCAATCAGCTATGGGGCACAATTCAAAGTACTGACCTTAACCTACAAAGCACTGTACGACCTGGGTCCTAGCTACCTCAAAGATCGAATCTCACAGTATGAACCAACTCGGGTGTTAAGGTCATCAGGAGAGGCCTTTGTCTCCATACTGGCACCCTCACAGGTACGTCTCGTGGGAACATGTGAAAGTGTCTTCTCGGCTGCTGTGCCCAGACTCTGGAACTCTCTCCCACTAGAGGCCAGGAGTGCCCCATCTCTGATGTCTTTCTAGAAACAGGCAAAGACATTTCTCTTCAGGCAAGCTTTCCCTGAATGATGGACTATGTTGTCTTTTAATGCTGTAAGATATCCCTCAATTCCCTGTTCTAAAACTTGAATATGTCTTAATTGTACTGGATTGTATATTGTCCCTCATTACTATAAGCCGCCTTGGGTACATTTCCTGTGAGGAGAAAAGACACAACATCCTAATTAGCAGACAAAAGTGGGTTTTAACACCATTTTCTTTTGTTATTTTCCCCATTTGCCATCATCTTTACCTTTACCTCTATGAAATACCATGTACAGTGGTACCTTGTATAAAGGAATTAATTCGTTCCAAATTAAATTATGTTAAGCAAATTTTCCTTTGAACAAGTTTTCCATAGGAACATATTGAAAATTGAGTAATCCCTAATCGTGACCATTTTTACGTTGTATGGCTTCGCCCTTTAGGCAATTCTGTTAAGCAAATTTCCCCTATCTCTAGAATTTTTATGTTGTACAGATTTTAAGTTATACAAACTGTTTGTTACACGAGGGTCCACTGTTACAGTGGTACTGTACCTCTTAAGTTGAATTTAATTCGTCCTATGGGTCAATTTGTCCGATGAAAAATTCATCCTATGAAACACAGTTTAATGTGGTTTCCCATAGGAATGCATTGAATTCATCTTGCAAATCATTCCATGGGAAAATTCGTCTTACGAGGTTTTCCTATCCCCGGACATTTGATTCGTCTTATGATTTTTTTGTTTTAAGGGGCATTCATCTTACGAGGTATCACTGTAGTTAGTTCCAAGTTGTTTTCAGGCAAGGATCTGGGGCTCAAATACATCCAGTTGCTCAAAGCTACAGAGAATACTGTACTTCCATGATGGCCCGCCAAGCTGCCGTTCCGAGTCAATCCCTTCTGAGCTGTTGCCTACTGTCTAACAAACCATCCAACCCTCAGTGTGGGTCTAACCTCAGTCAAGTCTGTCAAACCTCTCCTTTGTATCCTCATCTGAGAAACTGTCTCCTCAATTTGCAGCACTATTTCAAGACGAACAGAAACGCAGCCAACAGTTTAGGAAAGAAAACAGGTTGCCTGAGCTTAGTCCTTTCCTTCGACCCAGACTAAAGAACCTTTGAGTGTCTTGAAACTGTTTTTCTTCCCTTCCCTTCCCAAACTGTCTTGCCTCCAAGAAAAATCATTCAACTGACAGGGGACATGAGGTTACCACAATATATAAAAACTTAGCAGCGCCCCAAGAAATGAGAGGAATGTGGGAATACCAGAATGATTTAGCATGAAGAAGACATTATGGAAGCACATAATTGCAAACGAGAACCCTCTCTTTCACCTCGGCCACCCTCCCCTCTCCTTCTTCAGAGCCTTTGTGCTTGAAATGCCTTCCAAATTTTTGCCAATGTTCCTTGCGCTTTGTCGGCTCCATCTTCTGCAGGACAAATAAACAGACTCCCTTCCCCTCCTCTTCTTTCGAACTCAGCTTTTTAATAAAGCAGTCTCTTTTTAAAAGTTTTATACTTAACCCCACTTTCAATGAAGAAACTGTTCAGAAGTGGATGTCCCAGATGCACAGCCTAGAACAGCTGGCATTGGGTGGAAGGAGGGAGACGAGGTGACCGCGCAAATTACTGCCGTCTCCGTGGCCTTCTAGATGGAAACCACACTCATTACCCGCATATTTGTAGGTGCAGTGCCTTTTTCCTTTGACGCAAGCAAGGGCTCCAAGTAATGGAAAAGTGACCCGTCTGGTGCTCCGTCTCTCGAGATGGTTCTGCAGCAAGAAGTCAATGATGTCGCCACCGATGTCTGGGAGGAGGGTGGCGTTAAAAGTTGCCTGAATCCAATTCTTGCACAAACGTCCAGGGGGTTAGTCACCATGTTCGTCTCCCGCAGGAGAAGCAAGAGACTGGGAAAGTTCCTTTCTGGAGATTGGAAACCTCTGCATTTCCCCCCCTCCCCCAACAATATAGGCAACGCTTTCAGTCCTTTGGAGAAGGATCACAGCTGCTTGGGGGGTGCGGGGCAGAACTGTGGTTCTGCATGGAAAATGCTCCCACCTCACTCCTGGATATTTTGACACACACATGGACGCACGCACACACACACCTCTGAAGTAGCAAGTCAAGAAGGAGCAAAGCAAGCACTGAAATGTGTAATGTGTGTCGCATTCCAGCACAGCATCTCTTGGGAAATTTTAGCACCACAAACAGTGAGAAGACACAGGTCGTGACGCATGGCCTTGGATACTCATTAATAAAGTGGTAGATGCCCTAAGCACACCCGCTCTCGCCTGATTTCGGAAGCTAAGCAGGGTCGGCCCTGGCTAGTACTTGGATGGGCGACTATGATGACACCGACCACCACGGAATACCAGCGGCTGAAGGGGCCTGGGAATTGTTGCTTCTTGGGGTGCTCCCAATTAAAGCTAAACTATCCAAAATAAATAGACAGACAGACAGACAGACAGACAGACAGACAGACAGACAGACAGACAGACAGACAGACAGACAGACAGACAGACAGATAGGCCTATTTAGGCCATTGTTCATCTTATGAGCCTAATTCAGGCCAGGGTGACAAGAGGTCAAAGCTGCCTATAAGATGGAGGATTTGCACTAGCTGTATTCAGACCGATGAAGCTGTTTGGATGAACAGCGAAACGTTTCTATCTCTCAAAAAAAGAAGTCCAGTAGCCATGACTCAACTTCCAGAAGAACAGTAAAAGGCAGGTTCCTATGTCCCATAGGTGGTTGTGCTTCCACATGTGTGTCTGAGAGGGCAACTAAGCAGAAAAGTACTGTTGATTTAGAGTACAGTACTGTACTTTTTTTTGAGCTTCCCAGAAGTAACTGCTTGGTTGTTCCAGGAATAAGGATATTGGGTCTAGACTGGAATTAGGTCTGATCTACCTTGGGTGTTGTTCTTGTTGTTGGGTGTTGTTCTTGTGTTCTCCTCCTGAGAGCAACCCAGTGTACCATCTCATATCCTCACAATCTCTGAAGGGCTGAGTCTTTTGCTGCAGCAACCATTCCTGTGAATCATATTTTTGTTACACCCAGCATCATACAATGGGGACTGAAAACCATCAACAACTGTTGTCTGTGTTACTGATCTCTAACCACGGAGGCCACAGCAGAGAGAACACTCATCCATGCTTACATCCTGCATGCGAGTCCATAAAAAGCTTGATTTCATGGGGATGAAGGATGGCAAGTTGTAATTTAACCTTTATTGTCAAGAGGAAAGCACTGGTGGTGGGCTAGAGAAGCACTGGTGGTGGGCTAGAGAAAGACAAGGTACTAGGTATAATATATAATAAAAACCTTGAAATCTTCTCAAAGGACAGGCTATGACCCTTCACAGAAATGTGAAATACAAGTGGAGGGGAGAGTATTGCAGCTGGAGATAGATAAACAAACAGTTAAGGAAGACCTCATTACAAGTTGGAATATCCTTGGCTGGATGATCTGTATCCAAGGAACTTTTGGAACCACTGCCCATTATTTTCTTGATATCATGGGAATGGCTGAGGTGCTGGATGATGGGGAAAGGGCTAATGTTGTCCCTGTCTTCGAAAAGGGCACAAAGGAGGAACCAGGGAACTACAGACCATTCAGCCTGACATCAGTACAGGGAAAATTCTATAAGAGATTATAAAGAAATCTCTCTGCAAGCAACTACAAAACAATGCAGTTATAACTAAGAGCCATCATGAACTTGTCAAGTACAAATCCTGCCAGAATAATCTGATCTCATTTTTTGATCCGTTGACTTCCCTAAACAGAGGGGATGCATACCTTGACTTTAGTAAAGCCTTTGACAATGTGTCCCAACTCCCATTACATTCTGGATTCGCAAGCTAGCTAGGTGGGAGATGGAAAGAACAATTGTCAGGTGGACATACAGTTGGCACAGAACTGTACTCAGAGGGTGACAATAAATGGTTCCTTCTCAAACCGGGAGGCAGTTCTGTGTACATGGACTTCGCCTGGTTAGATGTAGGTTCAAATCTCCACCTAGCCATGAAGCTCACTGGAGAAATGGCAGGACATAGATGTAATTAAATAAATAAATGCCATGACAGAGCAATGTCTGAGGCCCAACTGAAAGTCCTTAAAATAGTGAGCAAACCTATTTTGAAGTCTGACAGTTTGGATTCTAAGAAAAAGACTACTCCTGGTCCCAAACCAAAATGTTAATCTCATCAGAACTAGGAGGTGGAGGTGGGGCTATATTAGAGTGTTTAACCCCCCCCCACCAGCAGCAGCATATAAGCAAAGCTCGTGAAAAGAAGCAGAAAAATGCAAAACCTTCAGCTGGGATCAATTGCAACACCAAATACAGCAGGTACTCTTGTTACAATTTGATCAGAATGTAGAAGGTACAATTAGAGTCAATGAAACATACATCCCCAAAACCTCCAAGGCATCATCATGGATTTCAGATGACCAGGAATCTGCTACTGGCTGGTTTAGAGCCAGGGTTTTTTTTTCCTGTGCTCAACCGTTTACAATTGCTGAAGCATGCTGAAAGCTAAACATCTGAAGCCAGGATCCTTGCTTCGGTATGCAAATGTAGCACCAAAATCCACAAAAGACAGCAGTAGGCAAAAGAATACTTTGGGAACTGAATGTATACCACCAGCAACCTGCGTTCATGCTGTTAGGAATTGGGGGGTGAGGAGGGTGGAAAACATGACAATGCGTGTGTTCCCAAAAGCATCAGAAGTCGGAATAAGGCAAGGAGGGGGCTTGGGAGAAATGAAAGGCTCCAGGTAGCATTAAGGGACAAGCCAAGAACATACAGAAGCAGTCCTGTGTGCCAAACCTAGCTCCACCAGACCCCTCCATGTGCCATTTTGCTCTTGCCTTGAAAGGGGGGGGGGTTCATTTTGATAACCAGCTGTTTTTAACTGTGCCTTCTTCACAGCATGCCAAAATAAGTATTAGGGGTTGGAAAGGACTGAACTAATGGACACCATTGGTGGTGGGCCCTGGAGATTAAGGAGCATAATAGAAAACCAAGGGAGTACTGACCACCTCTATGAGAACGGTTGAGCATGACACATTTGCCACCAGCACCCCAAAAGGACACCCACCCCTCGGAATGTCAAGGGTGCACATGGTGCAGGCTAATCTTTCCCTTTTTAAAACAGACATGCCAGTTCAGCAGTTCTTAAAGACTGCAGAGATCCAAGTGGCAAGCTATGTCAAGAAGACACAAAATGGCCGCTGTAGGAATACATGCCGGACAAGACTGCTATGCGCCAATTCAGAAATAATACTGTATACTGTAAAAGGTGACGTTACGGAACAGCCTCAGCCAAGCTTCTATGACTGCTTTTACAGGACCCCTAAAATCCGCTGGCAACTTAAATGCAGATCCCCCAACGTGGTTTTTGTTCTGTTTCTTGTGTTCCCACCTCCCGCACTCTATTGCTTCTGTCTGCGGTGAGGGGAGAGAGAAAAAAATGCAGGCTCACCTCCGCCTGCTTTTATCTCCTCTAGACCAGGTACTTGTAAAATGTGCTGGGGCGCGCTTAAGTTGGCGTGGTTGTACTTTTTTTTTTTTTAAAGTCCGCTGCTGGTGGGAAAACAATTTTATGCTCCGCATCTGCGAGCATTTTGCAGCGGATTTTAGGGGTCGTGTAAAAGCAGCCTATGACAAGGGATGGGCAGGTTATGGGGAGCCAGCATCCATTATCTCCCTCAAAAGGATCCTGAAGCTTGTTCCCGGTCCATTCTGTGAAACTGGATGCGACTATACGCTTGTGGTGGGCACAGTCTGTTTTAGAGCAGAATTTCAGTAGAGAAATGTTTACGTGGGGATGTAAATGTATTTTCCATTTTTGGGAGGGAAAATAATTTTAAAAAAACTAAACAAGGTGTAATAGGCATCAGTCTGTTTTAGAAATGTTTACAACGGTTGTCCAAGATAATAAGTGAGAGACTGATGAAATAATGACAACAGCATTAATAGAGTTTCAAAATGCTGTTTCGAAATGTCCTTTCTTCAGCAGTCTCGGAACTGTGGCTCTTTGCAGCCAAAAGAAAACTCGGTTCAAAACCTAAAGGGAGCAACTCTCATTTATCTCCCTGTCACAATTTTAATCCAGAAGAGATCCAAGCGGCAAGCTACGTCAAACGCCGGTTTGATAATAATGGACAGCCCCAAGCAACCTTGGTGCACAGCAAAACACACGTCTCTTCAAAAGGACGGTTTATACACTAGCCCTGAAGGTCCTTACAGAAACCCAAGTAGGCCACTGCCAGGTTCAGAGCCCCTGGCAGCTTTGCATTCACAAAGAAGTCTCAGCTCTGTCCACCACAGGCCAATCCAATTTCAAACCACTAGATTAATATCACGGACACTGAAATGGAAACCATTGAAGCACATTGTCACATATGCAAGGCTGCAATCCCCTGGGGCAGGAAGCAAGCAATGGCTTTCCCGATCTTTCAGCCAACAAAGCAAAAAGCAAAAGCAAAGTGTTCTGCTTATATACCGCCCCGTACCACTTCAAGTAGTTTCTGGGTGGCTTACAGTTTTTAATGACAGTATGCAGGCTACACATTGCTTCCCCACCCCCACCCCCAGCAAGCTGGGCACTCAATTTACCGACCTCAGAAGGATGGAAGGCTGAGTGAACTTTGAGCCTGCTACCTGGGATTGAACCCCAGGTCGTGAGCACAGCATTACAGGCATTTAACCACTGCGCCATGGGGCGCCTACAACGCTGATCTTTGGTAAAAGGAAGAGAGTTGGCAAAGGCCAATGGGTGGAGCATTCTTGAAACATACATCTGAATGGACAGACGGTGCTCATGCAGTGGATCCTCCATTTCCATCATCCTAAAATGTGCTGGATACACAACGGCAGGTCTTGCCTAACTTGACTTTCCTCTTTTAATTGTCTACAAGAGCAAGTGTTGATCCCCCATGGCTTCAGTGATGAGTTTGAAACTGCACAAGCAGAATTTAAGTTGGATGATTTCTTGTGTACTCAAACTGGGAGCTCCCCGCACTTCATGGCTGCTCTGAGTACAATAGTTGGCATTTCTTTTTTTAGCCCGCCCCAACCACAAATGGGTGCTTCTCAGTAAGGGACAGAGGGGCAATCAGGGTTTTGACTCTGGGCGCTAAACTTTACAGAGTGCCCAGATCTGCTGCTAGAACGGTCTGAACCGGACCTCCTTCAGGGCACTGACCACCTCTGTTGTCTTCCTACAGTGGGGCTGAGGGTGCTCATGCACGACTCATTATGCCTCTAGTGCTTCTTTTCCACGCCTTTTACACTTAAGCTCCATAGTTCAAAACAAAATACAGTCAACACTATTCTGAAAGTTTCAATTAACAGTACTTAAAAGAGAAAATGCTGCGTTGAGTTTCTTTCTTCTTTTCTGTAAATATATACTGTATACCAAGTCCCAGGGTGGCACCAGAAGACAGAAATTGTAAACCACTTCTGAATATTTCCTACCAAGAAAACTCTGGAAAGGGCTTCCATAACTCAAATTTGACACCTCATGACAATTGTTACTATATCACTAGAAAGACACAGGTTTTGCACATTTAAAAGACAATTATCTTGATGCCCACATTTATCCTAGCATTAGAAGCTGAACAGTATTTATTAACAGTATTTATTCTGTGTTTCAGCTGCTAATGAAGTTGTCTTAGAATGCCTACCTCGATCAAAGACTCTTCAGCAGAGTTGTTGGTGGGCTGACATCACTATGAAGTGTTAAGAATAATCTCTCAGAATGTGGCACCATCATCTAGCCCAGTGGTGGTGAACCTTCGGCACTCCAGATGTTTTGGACCACAACTCCCACAGTCCTTTGTCATTGGCAATACAGACTTGGAATTCTGGGAGTTGTGGTCCAAAACATCTGGAGTGCCAAAGGTTTGCCACCACTGATCTAGCCTAATTTATTTATTTTATATAGCTTGCATGCCGCCCACTACCCAAAGGTAGTACTAAGGTACTACTGGCTGTGGCAAAAGGAGCATATTAACAGAACACCTGTACGCATATAGGTGTCCTTCTTATGCCTCCTGCCACAAGCTTGCTGTCCATCTGCCTGGCTGAGGGCAGCAGAGACTTCCCAGAGACTTCAGGGTTAGAGAAGCTGAGGTATGCTCTGTGTTCCCACATATGAACCTTCACATGCCCTACAGTCAACAAGAGAAGCCTTCCTCCTTGTTCACTCAATATTTGAGAGACACCTGGATGGAAAAAGCCAACATGGCCTTTCTGGTGTTAGGACCAGATTCCTGGCCATGGAAAATGTGCTTCCCCCTTTGTGATCATCAGTTTCTACAGACTTGGGGTATGCCTTTTGTTGGATAATTCTGTACCTGTTATATATTTGCTTTGCTCGAGTGTACCTATTCTATTTTAACAGGGTTTTCAAGCATTGTTCTCAATATGCTGTAAGCTACTTAGAATGCTCCGTTAAATGGAGAAGAAACTCTGACTCAAGAACAGCAGGAGATGGAAAGTTTTTTTTGGGGGGGGGCAGATGGATTACAATCTCAGCAAGGTTGTGCTGGTTGTAGCCCCCGTGAAAGAATGCTTCCTTGAAACAGCAAGCATATCAGAGAGCACTCATAAGGCTTGCGAAAAAACAAATTCCACTTTAACCATTAGACATTCTGGATCAAAACCTAGAGGGGAGAATTATGATGCACAGATTGAACTGTGTCCTCAGGAAAGAATTTGCATTTTACAAGGCAGGACTCCACCTGGCCGATCTCCTTTGATTTATATTCCTACATCGACCAGGGGGTTGGATTTGATGGCCTTATAGGCCCCTTCACTATTTTAGGACTCTATCTCCAAAAGAGCACAAGAAGTGATCAAGGGAAACCTACACCACCGGCACCACAGACAATAGATAACGGAGGATCCTGTATAGCTAAGCATACACAATGCTGTTCCATGTTTTTGTGGGAAGGGGAGAAGGAAACAAAAAAGGCTGGGCACCAGGGCCAGCTGGAAACTGAAAAGAAATATGGCAACAGCAGAAGGAAGCAAGGCCAAGGGCTCAATAGTCACAGCAGAGAGATCGGTAGGACCAATGTTCCTTGTGTGTCACTTAAATGGGCTTTGGGGTTGATCTTCATCTAACTGTATGGACATTCCTTACAGTATGCAGTGGAGATGCTGAATCAAGAACACAGAAATCTCGTGTCTGTGTTACAATTCGGACAAAGAGAAACCACCCCATAGAAATGCTTCATAAAAACCAGCTAGACCACATCCAGTGTTTTTCAACAAGAACCTTAAAAGCACGATGCTTCTGCACAGAAAGGAAATGAAAATGACGTCCAATGGTACTTCCCGATTGTAAAACAAGGTTCACTTTATTTATTATTTTGAAAACACAAATTACTTCCAAAAACAGGAGAGCGGAAGGACACAGCCTGCTGGAGTTGGCGGCTCCAGCAGCACTGGACCAATCCCATAAATATTTGGCAATCAGCAGAAAACAGAGCTCTTTTCTACTGAAAAGGGACGAGTTACTGCTATTTCTCTCTCTCCCCCCCCGCCACATTCCTGATAGATTCATTAAACACTTTTCAGATTTCAGAATGCACTTTCTGAGCTTCTCCAAACCTGAAAACGAGTATTTTTCTGATATTCAATAGAGTGAAGTTTACTTCTTTTCCCAGCTGTAATCATAAGATCTCTCTGGAAGCCACTTGGAACTTAAGACAGAAAGCTACATAAAATGCATGCTGAAATTAATTTGTCAGACTCTTAAACTACTGTGTGCTTGACTGGACCCTGCAAACAGCAACCTACATCTGAAAGAGAAATACTGTATGCTTTTTTTATTACAGCAGGGGTCCTCAAACTACGGTGCGAGGGCTGAATACGCCCCCCCCCAGTGTCCTGAATCTGGCCCCTGGGACCAATTGTAGCCCCCCCACACACACTTTGAGAGCAAGCAAGCAAGCCAGCTTCCGCGGCTGCTCCTATTGCTGAGGTACTTCAAAGCAGTGGACTATGTCGCTTCCCCCACCGCCTCTACCCACTGCCCAGATGATCGGCACACTGGCTAGTGGGGCAGTTCAAAGAGGGAGGACCACGGCAAGGTCCCCCGCTCCCCCCATCCGCTGCCCAGATGGTTGGGGCGCTGGCTGCAGCCGAGCGTGGTGCTTTAAAACAAGAGGGCTGCGGCAAGGTCCCCCACTCCCTCCATGGCCCTGAGGCCCTGCCTCTGCTCCTCCTCCACCCTGCACACCTGCCCTCCTTGTGTGGCTGGTGACCTGTGTTGTGGTTGTGAGGAAGTGGGCAGGTGGAGGCAGCTCCAGCCAGCTGTCTGAAGCAGCCACGGCAGTGGAACGACAGAGGGATGGACGGCAGGTGACTGAAGGAGAAACGGAGCGACTTCCTCCCCACCCAGCCCCCTCCAAGCTGCCGCCTTGCTCTGTGGAGGGAGGGAGGGGAGGAGGGAGCCCAGCCTCTGCCACCAGATTAGAGACCAGCGAGGAGGAGGAGATGGTGGAGAAAGAAGAGAAGGGATGGGAGGGCCGATGGTGGGTGGCTTGGGCCTGGTTGCTGGAAGGCTGGCAAGGATGCATTTGTCCCCGGTTGATGACAGGCGGGCTGGTGGGCCAACCGAGCACCGCAGTCTGGCTGGGCTTGACCAGTGAGGTGGCTTTGGGCAGGCCTTCCTGCTTCCCCTCCCTCCTTCCCAGCCCTCGCCCCCTCCCTCCCTCGCTTGCAGCGCACCAAGCCGGGATGGCCCAGGCCAAGAGAGGAGGCAGCTTTCCCTCCAGGGCACAGCGAGGGCATGATGAGGCGCATGGCTGGCTCCATGCTCGGTGGCACCAGCCTTGCAGCCCCTGCCATAGCTGCTGCTCCTCATCCTGAGCAGCCACCCAGGAGGCAAGGAGGGGCCCGAGTTTGCCTAGGCTGCTGCCTCCTTCCCAATGCAATGAAAAAAAGGAAGGAAGGAGAGCCACTCCAGCCACCACCACTGCAGCAAGAGGAGGAAGAGGTGCATGGTCGGATCCGTGCACGGTGGCACCTCAGGGCGGCGATCTGGAGCAGGAGCCATTGCTTGGTCCCTGGAGACGTGCTGATCGTGGGCCGATCGTGGGTGGGTTACCGCCTGTCAAAAATGATGCCATGATAGGTGTGGATCCAAGGTGGAGACAGAAGGACAATTCCTGAATGAATTGGATTCAACGTCTGGAAGCAGGGAAACCTCTTTAGGGGGCCTCTGAAGTTAGACTCTTTTGCCTGCAAAAGCTACAAATCACAAAGAAGGAAGGAACAGCAAGGGCCAGCAGGCTGCCATCACAGCTGATTATTATCTTGTTACATGTTGTCACTTTAATGCAAATGAGGCCGTTATTATTTGCCTCTGGATCTCAGATATTGTTTGGCTTGGAACACATCATTGCTTGGCGTCCTGGGGATGTGCCAAAATGCCACGGACTTCAAAGTGCACATTCACAGATGTGCCCAATTCACAACCCACCAAACTCACAAACCAGATGTTTAAGCCCATCACAAGGCAGGGCTGCACCCACAAAAGGCAACACAACAGCCACAGTTGTCATCCCAGAAGGGGCAGGCCATAGCAACGCCCCCACAATCCTTTGTCATTGGCAATACAGGCTTGGAATTCTGGGAGTTGTGGTCCAAAACATCTGGAGTGCCGAAGGCTCGCCACCACTGCACTATACCGTAACTCTTCATGGATCTTGCCAAGTCAAAGGGCTCACTTGCTATTCTCTGCATCCAGTGATTAGCCAGCAGCAAGGAGCAGGCCAAAAAAACCCTGTCCCATCAATGCCACTGGACAGACTGTGCGACAGCAGTCTTGGGGGAGGGGATGGTTGTCAAGGAAAGTAGAGATTTTAACTTTCCCAGTCCCAGCAGTCCCAATACTGCTGAGATCTAAGCTGGACAAGATCTGTTTATTACTATAACTCCTAGTACCATATAGCTAGCCCCAAAAGTTTACTTTTTATCATTTATCTACTATTCGTGCATTCACTTGTTACATTTATTATCCACCTAAAAAGCAGTGTACACATGACTCTGCTCCTACCATTACCCTCTCACCAACCCTGTGGGGTGGGTTAAGCTGAAAGGGTAACTCTGTGAATTTCACAACCTGGCATTTCAACAAGACCTAATCCAACAACCCTACAACAACCCTCGGGAAGGATCTTCTTCTGTGCGGCAAGCTCACCCCACCCCCATCCTAAGGAGGCAATTCTACATGCTCCAACCATTCATGCTCCAACCCTACACTTGAATGAATCTTTATTTACGATTATTAACCAAGTCAAGAAATACCAAAATATCAATTTGCCACATTAAAACGATTTGCCAGAATAAAACATTGAATTTGCCAGAATAAAACATTTTAATATTTTTTTTAAAAAACATTGTAAAACTTTTGATAAAAGCCACTAAATACAAACAGGACTGTTATAAAAATAGTCAATATCAGAAGGATAGGTAATATAATATATCGAAGATCAAGCCAACATCAAACGCCAAAGCAGAGACCACACTCCATATGGTCATTAAGAGCTAGAATTACTGGCAGTCATAAGCCTACGTACAACTGCTGGTAAATTCTGGCAAATTCAATGGCAGAAGCTATGTTCTCAGAGCCCAGTCTTTACAAACACCCTGTGTTCCAGGGCAGCAAGATCTAGCCATCAGATGCTCTTTGAAATTATGGATGTTTTTCTTAAGTTTCCCTTCCCCTAGTTTGTCTTGGGAAGGGCTCCGATTTTCTAAAAAAGCATTCTTCCACCCTCCCCGAGTCTCAAAACGGGGCCTCCTTCCCCTCCTGAGACTTGCTCTCTCTCTCTCTCTCGCTCGCTCTCCAAAATCAAATTGCTGAGTTTGGCTTTGGCATCTTTGAGAAAAGGAGGGGCCTTTGATGATTACCAAAAGGGTAGACTTCAAACATTTCATGAGTGCCGAGTGTTTAATAAGTTATTTCCGTGGAAAAACCTTGGTCGCACAGTTTGGAAGTAGCGCTTACAAAATACCTCCCATTCATCAAAGCAATACAGGATGGCTGGACTGGGCATGTATGTGCTAAGATTCCCCTCTTACTGTAACCTCTCCCAACAGGTTCCCAGAAAAACCCAGAGTCTGTCCTCCTACTGACCTATTTTTCAAGCACTGTAAATGAGCTCCTCTATAGAGCAGTGTTTCCCAACCTTTTTCGAAAAGTGACCCCTTTATAATGACCAAGTAGCCTGTGATCTCCCCACCCCCCACCCCACAGTTGCATAAAAAGTTACTTAAATGTGGTAAAGAAAACAGATTAAAACTAGATTTTTTTGGAAAACAATTCTAACCTAAAATAGTGACATTATTGTAACAATACAGTACAGTGGTACCTTGTATAAAGGAATTAATTCGTTCCAAATGAAATTATGTTAAGCAAATTTTCCTTTATACAAATTCCCATAGGAACGCATTGAAAATGGAGTAATCCCATTTTTATGTTGTACACATTCACCCCATAGGCAATTACGTTAAGCAAATTTCGCCTATCTCCGGAATTTTTTATGTTGTACAAATTTTATGCTATACAACTTGTATGTTATACAAGGGTCCACTGTACTTCAATATCGTTATTATCTGCCTCTGCCAGATTAAACCTAAGGAGAAAGAAAAGCAACAGTTTTGAATTTAATATGCTATTCTGGAGAGGGAAAACTCATCTCATCATGTCTCTTCCCCCTAAAAAAGCCCTCTCGGTCAAGAGGCCCTTCCCATCAGGACCAAATAAACACATCCCTTTTATCCTCCTTCACCATTTTGCCTCCCTTGTCTCCCTCTTCCATGGCCTAGGGCAGAGCAACTCTGGGGACCCAGGTCCCCATTTCCTTTCACTGTGCAGCCACTGCTATACCCAGGACAACAGAGACACAGGCAGAGCAAAAGGCACCGCCGCCGCCACCACTACAGCCTTCGCTGCAGCAGCAACATTTCAATCAGGCAGCCAACTTAGACACCAGCATTCCTAGAATGTACCATGCCCCCCCCGCCTCATTCAGGGCTGTTTGAACTAGGCTCAGGTCCAAAAGGCTGATTATCCATCCTCCAAAAGCAGTTGCAGAGAAGCAGAGAAAAGCAAACGAGAGCAGCTCTTTCGGAGGGGGCATGGATAAAAGGAAAATATGCCCCAAGAGGTCTGCTTCCATTTCTGTTCTGTTTTTATGTTACTTAGAGCCCTTTTACACGACCCCTAAAATCCGCTGCAAAACTCTTGCAGATCCGGAGCATAAAATTGTTTTCCCACCACAGCGGACTTTAAAAAAAAAATAAAGTACGCCCACGCCCACTTAAGCGCGCCCCAGTGCACTTTACAAGTACCTGGTCTCCAAAGGTAAAAAAAATTCTGATGCAGATTGTAAAGCTGTGGATGCCGGGCTCTCCTCACCTTCTGTTTGTTTTTGTTGTCCCCGCCGCCCATTTAACAGACAGGAATCCCTACGGGGCTGCTAGGACGGCAGACGGAGGTGAGCCTGCATTTTTTTCTCCCTTTTTTTTCTCCCTCCCCTCACCGCAGACAGAAGCAACAGAGTGCCGAAGGGTGAGAACACAGGAAGAGGGACAAAACCCACATGATATCTGGCTAGGGGGATTCGAATTTAAGCTACCAGCGGATCTTAGGTGTCATGTAAAGGGGCTCTTATTTATTTTCATTTTGATTCCCTACTGTTATATTAATTACTTATTAACTGTGGTTTTATTGTGCTTACTATCACTTTGCACATTGTATATTGTATGATTTGTGCTAAACTTGGTAAACTCAGGGCCGAATGGCAGTTGTCAAATAAACAAACAATGTGTGTGTTGTGTCATTACAGTCGTGAACGACTCTCCGCGACCCCATGTCCATGGAGTTTTCTTGGCAGGAATACTGGAGTGGTTTGCCAGTTCCTACTCCAGGCACCTACAGCACCTGGTATTCCCTGGTGGTCGCCCATCCAAGTACTAACCAGGGCCAACCCTGCTTAGCTTCCAAAATTAGGCGAGGCCAGATGTGTTTAGGGCATCTTGGCAGATCAATCAATCAATCAATAAGTAAGTAAGTAAATAAATAAATAAACGCTGTACCCACAGTTTGTGCTCGTTTCTAAAAATGATAAATCAAAAACATATCTTGCCAAACTGAAGCACCCTATCCTAACTCCCATTTACCAACATCAAATAACATGATGTTAGGGCTAGAAAGACCATGTCTTGTTAATGACCAGCTTTCTTCAGCTCTTGTTTACTTGCACACTATTAGTGGAGTCTGGAGAGAAGTTGGCTTTTCAATGGTCACCATTCCGAGGCCCCCCTGTTTAGGAACAATATCTATATTATGATTTATAAAAATGATTCACCTTTTTGAAAAACCAGAGTAATTCCTTTCAGGTACTTTGCAAAATATGAGTACTCCAAGCCACTGAACATATAACAAAATGCACTTCCTTCCGTTGACTGTGTGAATCACAATAGAACACACACAACAGAGCAAAAAGCAGCGACAAAAGTCAGTGCCATTCATCAACCCTTCAAGCTCCTGAGATGTGTCCCGTCATGTAACTATGGAAATATTTTTTAGAAGTTCCAGTTGCATTGCAAAAGGAGGGAAATTGTTCCTGACTGAGTTATAAATATAATGTAGTGTAGCTGTTACAGAGAAAACAGGTGAATTAAATTATTATTTATAATTTATTATTTGCAAGTTCTTAGCTTCAAGTGCACCAATGCCATTTACATTTAGCAACAGCCACCATAAGATGAGGAAATGACATGAAATGAGAACGGAACTTTCCAATGTCTTCTGATTCTATGCTATACAGCAGTGATGGCGAACCTTTTGGAGACTGAGTGCCCAAACTGCGATTCAAAACCCACTCATTTTTCGCCAAGTGCCAATACAGCAATTTAACCTGAATACAGGTGGCTGTGAAGAAGGGGCAATGTCAGGTACCCATGGAAAGGGCTTCGAGTGCCCCTTTTGGCACCTGTGCCATTGGTTCACCAACACTGCTATACAGTGTACAGGATTTCAGGACAGGTACTCATCTCCAGGTGCTCATTTTATATTAAACTGCAAAAGTTAAAACTACAGTACAGTTATCCCCCATTTATCGTGGGGGTTAGGGACCCGACCCAACCCGCAATAAAGGGAAATCCGCATTAATTGGATGTTGGGTCTGGTCAGGACTGGAGGTAGCCTGTTTGGGGCCTCCTACACTTCCCTTAGGCTTGGCACTGCCCCGAATGGGCCTCCGAAGGGACCGCAGTGTATGAACCGCAATACAGCGGGAGACGACTGTAGTATCATTTACACATTTCTTACCTTGCCCTAAGTTACACTGTTTTAAACTGCCCAGAGTGGCCTTGCTGCCACATCTGGAAGTTGAGTCATGGCTACTGGACTTCTTTTTTGAGAGAAGTCCAGTAGCCATGACTCAACTTCCAGATAAACTCACCTGGATGACTGAGAATCTTCACAGACTTGCTGCCAGATGGGCAGT